>JAEIIM010050268.1:0-11008 GCA_018874515.1 Drosophila greeni | reverse complement strand
TATTTTAGGAAAGATTATAGTTCAAGTTATTATGGTTTATCTTTGAGGTATTTATAGGCCTTTTTATCAATCAAAATTACCGAGCGAAATACTAAAAAAATTCAACCTCAAAACATCCAATCCATGGAATATTTTCCTTTTTTATAGATCCCATCTTTAATGTTTGTTTTCGCGCTGCTCCGCCGGCACTCAATCAATGTTTCGGCTGACTCTTCAACATTTTTCATCTCGCGCCACTTACGCGAAATATAAATTATTGTTAGCATACTTTGCGGCTGTCGGCCATAACAGAAGCCAGGAATTGATGGGCGAAAACAGGACGAAATGTATTTGTACATAATTCATTAAATACGATTTAGCGCAATTTGTCAAAATCTGTGGAAATTTATTTCACTCGTAAATTGAGAGCTCGGCGCTGCTGTCAGGCAAATCACGCATACGCATCGTTGGCCGAAGTGCGGCCCACCGAAAAACCAATCACAGGCGGAAAACTAAATCAATACAAAGCCAAAAATGCCCAGAAAATGCATACAATTGATACTATGGGACCGGGGGGGGACGAGTAAACATTTGTTCAAGTCCCGCTGATTTTCCCGGTCCAATTACCAACATCGAATAAACTTTAATGGCCATGCCGCGGACGGAGCCTGTTATTGATGACTCGCCGGCTGTTGCCGCTGCGGTTGCTTTCACTGCCGCCGCCGCTGTCCTCGGCGGCATGAAATATTTAATAACCAGGAGCAAACAGTTTGGCGTAAAAAATAAATTGCATATGGACAGCTCGGCGCAGCTCCCGCCGCTCGCCAGGACATGCTGCACTTAACTGCCACTGATTGCTGGGTCCTGGGTCCTGGAGCCCGGAGCCCGGGGAATGACTTTCAATTGAATTTAATTACCACTGGTGGGAGTCGTGCTCGTATAATTTTATGGATGATTACGCAAATTAAGTTTGGGTTTTGGGTGTGTGGTATGGTGATACTCGTGTGGGGCCCACCTGAAGTGAATCTGATTACCTGTGTTATTATTTGATTGTTCAGGGAGTTGCAAGTTACGCTTCCAAAAGGACAAGAACTATTTATGTTGATGACTTTGATTTTAATGGCCTGTCTTGAATTTTTATCAATTATTTTGTGTTGTTCTTGCAATGCAAATTTGGTTATTATAAAACTATAAATAAACTAAGCCAAATCATGCGTAATAAATCTAAAGTAAACATCCTTGAAAAATGTGTGCTCTTTCCCTAAACTATTAGCATATTCAAATCATGCAAATGCCTTGCTAAATTCACTTTTGTTTGCCATGCAAATATTAACAATCGCCAGGGCAGAATAAATGGAAAATCCATCAATTTTGTGCGGTAATGATCTCTGTCAAAGGCCAAATCAAACAAAGGAAACTCTAGACCAGAGTCTACGTGACCCACTTTGGCCAGTGGCCAGCAGCTCAACCCGAAAACCTTAATGCTTTATGCTTTCTTTGGCCAACAAGAAAAAAGGGGAAGGAGAAAAGAAAACAGAGTGTTGGGAAAAAAATAAAGCGAAATATATGCAAATGGCTTATGCCTGGGTTTTTGCTTACACTTGGTGGACCCTCCTCTCATACATTCTTCTCTTTTTTTTGGCTCCACCTTTTTTTATCGCTCACTTTTTCAGCGAAAACCCACCGACTCGGGTTTTTTTCATGGCTCGATATAATGGCAAAGCGCCGCCGGAAGGGTCAAGTTATGGCTCGAGTAATTTGTTAAGTTATTATCCCGCACACATGGCGTATGCGCAATGCGTACTAGCAATTCACATGCAAATTTCCCGAAATTTATGCTCATCCCCCCCGCTCGCTTTTCCTTTGCAGATATGAAACCTACAAGGCCACGCTCAAGAAAATCCCCGCAACACGTCTCTCCCGACTGACCGAGGCCCTGGCCAACTACGATCCGGTACTCAATGAATACTTCTTCGATCGCCATCCGGGTGTCTTCACCCAAATCCTCAACTATTACAGGTAAGTGTCGTGCCCAGGTGCTAAGCCGGGCTAATTAAGCTGCTGAAAGCTGTTTAGACGTGCAACGACTGAGAACGAGGAGAGGCTCTCCTTTAAGCGTGGTAATTACATCATTTAGCTCAGGTTAAAGGTGGGGGAAGGCTGAGGCATTTTCCTGGTGAAATTTTCTTATTTATTTCGTATTTAATTCGTGTTTTACCCTTGGCATTTCCAAAGTGTTATCTTGCCTGCAATAATTGTCCTGATTAATGGCACTGCTTAGATATATATATATATCAAAAGTCAGTTTTGCCGATGAATAAACAAACTAATAATTTAATTGCCGCTCCGCGAGCAGAACGAACTTTTTGGTGGCCATTAATCTTAAGTTTTTAAGCTGCGAAAAGTTTTTCGCCGTATTTTTCGGGGTCATTAGCGAGCTCATTTATCTTTTGCCGTGAGCTGAGGTGTGATGACTTAAGTTGTTTAAAATTAATGAAAGTTTGTTTTGCTCAGAGGAGCCCCAGAGAAGCTGGAGCTGGAGCTGGGAGCTGCAACTGCAGACGGACGAAGCAACGATGCTGTCAGCATCGCATGGCTCTTCATCTTCATTGATTGGGGCAAGAGCAGCGTCCGTTACCCCATTACTCCATTTTCTCGTACCATATACCCCACAACGGGTGTAGCTCTAAGGGCTTTGGCCAAACAGTTTTCCAACTCAATTAACCAGGCACCGGCAACCAGGAAAAACGGTGTCAAAGGAGGGCAGCATCGGAAAAAATACTGCAACATCCTGCGTTGATTGGAAACGAAGAGGAGTTCTTCCCCCTCTGGGGTTATGATGGTGGAGCTAGGGCACTCCGGCTCCCTTTTCCTCCTCCGGGAAATGGGGGGTTCTTTAATCAAATTATGCACGCACCAAAAGCTTCAGACAATTTGTGTGTAAAGATTTCATATAGATAAATGACGGAAGTGGAGGTCAAAGTGCAGTACAAAGGGACTGAGTGAGTTGAGATTGTTGTTTATTGATTACCCAGAGACTGCAATTTATGTGAAGTACATAATGTGTCAAAAGCACATCCGAGGGTTTAATTAAAATAATCATTGTCCTGAGACATGTTTAAAATGTCATTATTTATGATAAGGCATCCTGCCTGCTTTGGACATCAAAGCTAAGGCGACTTCCGATGTTTTCAAAGATGTATTCGAATTTAATCTTTGTGTCACTTCATGTTGAATAATAATTTAAAGGTGACCTTGCACCTCATTTGATTTTCTTACAGCTTAAAAGCACTTAACAATTATTATTCATTGAAAGCAACCATAAACCCCTCTTTTAGCGGTCACATTTTTTAAGAGAATTTTCCTGCTCAATCGATATATAATTATTTATGCGCATTTAAGCGTCTGATCAGCTCGCGTGCTTGTTGGGGTCAGCTATAAATATTGATTGCATCGGTTGCACGCTGCGTATGCGTAATATTTGTTATGCACGCTTGATGAAGGAAGAACAAAAGGCAAGGATTTTCCGAGGTGGAGGCACAGAGAGAGAGAGAGAGAGGGAAAGCGAGTTCACCAAAATGTAATTCGAGGCCATGGAAAATATTTAAATGCTGGGAAAGCTGGATGAAAAAGTGGGTGAATTGTGGATTTTACGGAGGAAACCAATTAAGGATCCACGTGAGTGTGCGGCGAGAATTATATCGAAAAGCCATGACAATAACTGCACTGCACTTCCAGAGATTAAAGTCAGGGGAAGGGGAAAGGAAATAAATTTTGGTCGACTGAGGAATACCCTATATTCTTCAAATGAAAATATAATATCAAAAGAAGCCGTAGAAAATAAACTTCAATAAAAAGTTATACATAAAGAGAACCAGTTTCGATTTGACTAACTCCTTAACTTTTCTTGACTTGCCTTAAGCCACGGGGGGTGTCGCGGCGTTAAAAAAAGTCATTTCATGGAAAATTTCATGGAAATGGTCGCACAATTTCCCGGCGAACAAAATGTCAAAATGTCAAAGCTCGTTGCGGGTGGGATGGCCAGTAATCGAGCTGGATCAGGATCGTTGACTGAAAGCCGCAATTTGCAAGTCCGCAAACGAGGGGCGGTGCCAGGGATGCGGCTTGTTCCCTCATTTCTTTTTCATTTCATTTTATATTATTTTTTTTTCCGGGCATTCTTGGTGCGAAATGATTTTTTAAACTAGCACAAAAGCGCGGCCAGGACGAGAGAGCGAAAGAGTTGCGCAAATATGTTGGGCAGTGACGCAAAAAAAAAGGACATATAGAATTGTGCACACGTGGCGCACACACAAAAACTATGTGGAGGAAAGGGGTTTTTTTGGGGGTTCGGGTTGGGCTGGGTTGGAGAGAGTGAAGATATCATCCAAAAATAAAACCCGGCAAGGACTTGCCCCGCACTCGGCGACTGTCCGGCAGCTGATATGGCATTACAAGTTGGCCAACAACTGCGGACAAGGACGGGTTTCGGCCCCCCCGAAAACCACCAACATATTCTTTCCATTTTTTTCCCAGAACTCCCTTGCAGCCATTTACTGCAATTTGCTCGCACACAAACACACATGGAGGTGGGGAAGAAGGATGTGTCAGGACTAAGTGATACCTGGTGGTTGCTAAATAAATATAAAAATTGCATTTGAAGGGAAAGAATTGATAGATCTGACGCTTACATTTGACATAGTGCTTGGCTTATCTCTTTTACTTAATATTATACATTTTTAATATATTATTTTTTAAGATTAAATTTTGGGAAGTCAATCATACCCCCCAATTTACAGGTAAAAAAACGAAAGCATCAAAAGTTGTTGCACATGGCCAAGAGAATGGAACAATGGCCAGGGCAGCATTATGAATATGCCAAGTGCCTGTGAAAAGGGGAAAGGGGGGATTGGGGGGACTGGGGGTCAGGCAGTGGAACGGGATGACCATGTCCGTTCCTTTGCCAGGTGGTAGAATACCCACACATTTACCTGGCATGCATATGCAAGTGATACGAGTTCCCACCGAAAACGGCTCGCCTTTCGGTTGCGCAATTTGCAGCCACAACCAGAGACGTGCCGGTCCTCGACCATTATATTATTCGGTCCGACGTTTAGACCCCGACACATGCCTGGCCAATTCCAGGAATTTTGGTTAGACCAACTCAGAATGGGGGGGATTTAGGGGTAACTTATGACTTAATTGATGTGTCTAATGATATTCAAGGCAACTCAACTTTGAATAATTAAGCTTAAGGTTTATACTTGGAAATTTATGCGCTCAAGGAAAATGATAAATGTCTCTGACTTCCTCAGCCTTTTGATTTTATCTTTCATTATCCTTCAGAACTGGCAAACTGCACTATCCCACGGATGTGTGCGGTCCGCTTTTCGAGGAGGAGCTGGAGTTCTGGGGACTCGACTCCAACCAGGTAGAGCCCTGCTGTTGGTCAACCTATAGCATACATCGCGATACGCAAGTACGTTTAACGATAAATCTAAGATTTAGGAAGCTAATCACTCATTGATTTCCCTGCAGAACACCTTAGCCATATTAGATAAGCTAGATATTGAAAATGAGAAGCCCACGGAGGATGAAATAGCCCGACTTTTCGGCTTTGAGGAGGCGATGAGCAACGGCGAGCTTAACTGCTGGCAGCGTCTGAAACCCAAGATCTGGGCCATGTTCGATGAGCCGTCCAGCTCCACGGGTGCCAAGGTGAACATTTTAAAATTAAATTAAAATTTAAACTAAATAACATGTAAATAAATAACCAATCTCTACTCCCTCCCCAGATCGTTGCCGGCATGTCGGTTTTCTTTATATTTGTTTCTGTGATATCCTTCTGCCTGAAGACCCACCCCGGCTTCCGCGTGGACCTGCCCACCGCCTCCAATGGCACCTATGCCGCCGGAGCGGGTGCCCCGCCCCATGGACACGATCCCATGGGCGAGCCGCCGGCGCAGACGCATCAGTACCATCAGCATCAGCACAGCATCACGCCGCCCAGCGGCAGCATCGGGCCCACCTTTCGTGTCACGAACTACACGAGCTACAGCAGCGCCAACTTCACGCCGCCTGGCCAGGCCACGCCCATTGCCACCATAAAGGGCGGCCAGAGGCAGCGGCTTCGGCGGAACCTCATGGATGGTAATGGGAGCAGCCTCATTGGGGGCCGTCGGCATGGCTGGAACGAGACCTACGGCCAGCCGCACGAGGCCTTCTTCTACGTGGAGCTGGTGTGCAATGTCTGGTTTTTCATCGAGGTTATCATCAGGCTGATTGTGAGTACTAAGAGTTAGGGCAATATTGATATAAATTAATTTATTTATTACTCTCCCCTCTCTCTTTAAGGTCTCCCCCAATCTGTGGCAGTTCATCAAGTCTCCTGTAAACATCATCGACTTCACCGCCACACTGAGTTTCTACACGGACGTGATGCAGCGAATGGGCGAGTACACGGGTCTCCTGGAGGCCTTCTCCATTGTGAGGATCATGAGGCTTTTCAAGCTCACAAGGCACTCACCGGGCTTAAGGATCCTCATACACACATTCAAGGCCTCGGCCAAGGAGCTGACCCTGCTGGTCTTCTTCCTCGTCCTGGGTATTGTGTTCTTTGCCAGTTTGGCTTACTACGCGGAGAAGTTGCAGGTAAGTCTCTTAATAAAATATAAAAATAATTGAAATAAATTAAATAAGAATGTTATAAGATAGTATAATAGTTCTTTCACATTTAAATTTAATATTTACTTTAAAAAAAATATCCAAATTAATGTTTCCTCCCCCAGGACAATCCCGACAACCAGTTCAAGAGCATCCCCCTGGGATTATGGTGGGCCATTGTGACCATGACCACAGTGGGCTATGGCGATGTGGCGCCCAAGACTTATCCAGGCATGTTCGTGGGCGCCCTCTGTGCCCTGGCCGGTGTGCTGACCATCGCCCTGCCCGTGCCCGTCATCGTCAGCAACTTCTCCATGTTCTACTCTCACACTCAGGTTGGTTGTGCGGCGGCTGTCCTTTGGAGCCTTGGAGCTCTCTGATGTTTACCCTATTTTTCTATTTCCAGGCTCGCTCCAAGCTGCCCAAGAAGCGACGACGCGTCCTGCCTGTGGAGCAGCCGCGTCGCAAGCGGGAGCCCACTGCCCCCCATCGCGGACGGGCGAATGCTTTCAAACAGACGCCACCCACCGGGCCGGGATTAGTGGCCGGGGGTGGTAATCCGGCCGGAGCAGCGGGAGCCGGAGGAGGAGGAGGTGGTGGTGGAGGCGGTGGTGGACATGCCATGGGTCATCCCGCAGCTGGGGCTCCCATGTTTAAGGATGCATTCGGTGGAGCGAAAATCGGTGAGTTCAGCGATAAGCTGGTTATGTATCCCGTACTCAGAGAGTTTCCAATATGTTTAAGGTCTGAAATTATAGTCATATTTTGCCTTAAAATATTAAATAATATATTTCAAAGATTTAAGATTTTGTGATACAAAAATTGTACTTTAAATACCTTTGGTTTGATACTTAAAATTCTCTAAATTACAAATCTGAGTACTGGGTACGCGTAAGGTCGGTTCCCTCGACCTTTGTTTACTTGTCAACACATCTCTTGCTCCTTCTCTCAATATCGGAATTTTATCAAATTTAATTTTCTGTTTTTTTGTTGCTTTTTGGCCTGCAGATATTTAGAGCAGCCTCAGAGCCACACACAGACCAATCAAACACACTGACACACATGCGGCATACATTACACAGATACTCGCAGACATGACACAGATACTCGCTTCGCCTTCCCCCTGGCTCGCTCTCGGGGCCAAATTAATTTCATTCAATTCCTTGTTTAATTATTTTATTATTTATGCACCCTCCACTGGCCCAGTCAGCTGTTATTTAGCATTTAGTATTCCCCGGGGTCCGGGTCCTGCTCCTGCTGCTGCTGCTGCTGCTGGTCCCCCCGAGTGATTGCGGGTGGTAAATTTCCATTTTACTGATTATTCAAAAGCACCGAAGGAGGAGCCTTGGCAGGGAGCAGGAGCCGGAGCAGGGACCTTCACCACATGCATGTGGCTGGTTGACGATGACGTTGCCGGCCCCGGGGCCGAAGGACTTAAGTGGATATATGCACTGAACCGAAGACAAGATTTCCCACTATCCGCTCCGCTCCCAGGAGCAGTTGTGCAATTGCAGAGCAATTTCGAGTTCACTGCAAAGGTTATAAATTTAATGTCGCACAAGGATTTATAATCGTTGTCGGTTTTGCTTAATGCTCTCTCTCGATTTGGCCCGAGGACGATTTCCTCCTGCCGGAGCTTGGTTAACTTTGCAGAGAGTCCATTAATGGGGATTTGACTATGGATAATCCCGATTATTTATGGTCCTGGGAAAGCTTGGACTGTAAACCTGCAGCAGCTTAGCTTTTGACTAACTTTGGGAACTGAAATCGGACATTAAATGACTTTTAAGGTAGCCGAACATGATGTTTATTTTTTTTTGTTTAATATTTACAATTTTATTTGTGGGGTAAAGAATATTTTTAAAACATTAAGGGATAAGTAAGTAACGGAAATGTTGATTACTTGGGGTTTTGCAAAGTCCAAATTTGATGCTAACAAATTAAATTATAAGTTAAATAACTAAATAGTAAGGAAGGAAAGAATTAACTCTCAGGCAGCTTTAATCCTTTTTCCCCCAGCTGACTTTTAGGCATATTTTGTTTAGTTAAAATATTATTTTATTTAAATATGAAACCCTCTTAAAAACATTTAATAAAATCATGTTCCATGAACCTTTATCCTTTTTATTAAAAAATTCATAAACCTATTGGTAAACTCTTAACATTGGTGTCTTTTTTGTAATTCTTAAATTTTGTATTCCTTTCCTTCTTCGGGGGCTCTTTGAGATTTCAAGTCTTAACCCGTATCCGCCTTTTTAACCCCCTTATAACCCATCGATTTAATGTGACTGCCTCTTGTTGTTTCATTCATTTTGTTCCTTAATGTTGCTCCTTCGTATTCGTAACTTGTAACTTTGTGTGTGTGTTGTTGCTGTAACGACATGTGACCGTATGCGTGTGCTGTAAATGTGTATGTAACTGTAAATGCATCCTTCGGCGAACTGCGAATGGAATTCAGGCTCCGCGAACGTTAACGGCGTCAATGTCATTGGCCTGCATCATCCAGCGAGGACGACGACGACGATGACGACTTTGCTGCCAGATCCAGACCCGGATCCAGATCCGACGACGCTGTCGACAATGACCTACCAAGTGCCTATGCCCATGCTCCAGCCCCCGCCCACAGTCCACAGCCATGGCCACGCCCACGCCCATGCCCACAGCCATGGCGGGCATGCCCACGCCCATGGCCTTGGGTCCGCCGCGTCATCGCTCACCGGCTCGGCGGCTTCGGCAGCTGTTGTTGCCACAGCCACGGCAGCTGCACCCGCCGCCGGTCCCGCGTTCATCAGTTGTAAGTGCCGTCCCGTCCAGCGTCCTCTGTCTCTGTCTCTGTTGCCCCCCGCCCCGCCCGAAAAAAACCCCCCTTTGACTCGTCTCTCCACCTCTCCTGGTGTCTGCTTCTCCTTGGCATGCTGCACGTGTAGAAATGTTTGTTTGCTTGCCACTTGCGGAAATGGGAATATTTCCGTTTTATGTCTGAGAAAGTGCACTGGGAAAAATTAAGTAGTTAGTATTTTATATAAATTAATTATGTATATTAAATCCTACACCTATTTAACAAGCGTTTTATTTTATTATTGTTCGTTTTTTAACATGATAAAATTATGCAATATTTATCCTAGCAACCTAAACCTTTATTAACCCAAGACCTCCCCCAAATCTACTATATTCCCTTTCAATTTTTCCCCAGTGTATTTTTCCGCTTAATGCCTTGGTAAGATCCTTTTACGGGCTCGCAGCAATTAGTCCTTCGGGTGGGCAGGCACCTCTCCACGCACTTAACCCGGTGTCATTGCCCCAATGGGCTTGTTAAAATTTATCGCATGCCATAAATCCTGCCCCGAATGCCATAACTTTGTCACTCCGACAGTCAGTCAATAAAAGCAGCTTGCAACAAATACAAAGCACAGAAAAACAAAAAAAAATAATAATAATAAAGAGGGAAAAACTTTTTATGTTTATTTGCATATTAAAAGCTTTTTGCCAACTCCTTTTTATTTCAAGCATTTAACTTTAATTACAATTTTATTATGCTTGCCGAAAATCCTTTTTATGTCATATTTCAAAATGCCCAAACAAATATATATAAATGCTTCCCCGATCCGACACACACTTAAACTCGCCAAACACATATAGTAGAAAATAAAGTTCATTTATCGTCAAACAAATTGAAAAACTTTTTCCATTTGCTCGCCTGGAAAATCGTCCTGCTCACAGAACCCGAACCAGAAAACGAAGCGAAAAAATAGAATCAAAAGTGTGAAAATATGACCAAGGAAAACCTGTCGAAAAAATAAAGGGGAATATAATGTGAGGAACCTGGTCAGGAGAATTTCAGCATGATGTGCATTTTAATTAAAGCCACAAAAGCTCAAGTGTGCAAGCTCAAAACCCCGGCTTTTCTTTTCTTTTTTCGCCTTTGTCCGAGAGGAAAATGGGGGCTGGAAGGGGGTCAAATTGGTGAAACGGAAGGCAGTTTGCGGCTCTCAAGGCGATTAATTTCTTGAGCCACTTGTGAGTTTGTGTAAAGTGCAAAAAAAAAGAAGAAGGAAAGAATTCAGTCCAAAGTTGCTTAGCTGAACTTACCCGGATGCCGGATACTGCAGGGACTTTGAGAGCAAAGTGTTGAAAGAAAAAGGAACCATAAATGTTAATCCGAAAAGGGAGATGCAGGTTTTGAGTGATAGTTATACATGGGAAAAGTCCTGAAAGCAAGGAACTTAAATTTAAATGAGCTGAAGGATGTTTTGGTTGAGTTTTAAATTGTAAAGGGAAAGCCAAGAAGATATTTTAGAAAGTGGGTTAAATCTTATTGACTATATTTATACCATATCAAATCGTTGCTTTTTTGATTCAGTTTTCT
>JAEIIM010049371.1:0-14464 GCA_018874515.1 Drosophila greeni | reverse complement strand
CGCTGTACTTGCACATCTGTTCATATTTTTCCAGCCACACGCGATCGGGATCTTCCCCAGACACTGGGGGGTCAGGTCTCATATTATTTTGAATGATAATGGGGCTTGTTGTTTTCGGCTATTTTCAGTGGGCATTAGAATTTTAAAACAAATCTATATGCACGGAGGAGAGCTAGCTGATAGCTCGATTACCAAGCGCCTTGATCTTGGCAGACCTTGTTTGTCTCCATAGCTTTGACATGACGTGGGCACTTTTTCGATTGCACAGAGATTGTTCGAAAACCCTTAAAAAACTGACGGGTGTACGATTTCCCCTGGCCACTGACCTGCGAAAGGGTCGAATCACATCGAGAAGGCTACAATTTCATTAACAAAAGTCATCGATATAGCGCCGCATCGAATTGCGTTCAACCGATTTAAAATCCATATTTAAATATATATTAAAGAGACAGAGCGAGAGAGAGAGAGAGGGAGTAATTACATTCCAAAAAGTATATAAATATAGAAATATATAGTTTTCTATTGATAAGCCACCGTTTCATGTCGAATCATCACGCCAAACAAAAGTTTATAAATTAGCAATCGCTTTCCCAAATCGGTCGCAGTCGAGCTTTGTCGGAGCAGGAAGCAAGTCGAGAATTTCGAGCGCTTACAGGTCGAATCCCCGGATCTTGTGAATCCTTCAAATTCAAATTAAAAAAGTGAGTAGGAAAAAGGATTTTCAGGCAGGTTGGCAGTCCTGCGCACCACATGCTTGCGAGCAGTGTGACCAGCTGGGCGTTAGTACCTTAACCCCGCATCAGGTGAGGGATTCTGGGAATGGCCCGAGAACGGTAGAGGAAAGTTCCACCGCGGCCCCAAGCGAAGAGCTCCAAAATAAACCCCAAAATACGTACTCTCCCCGCCGAAGAGACCCGCCGCACCGCTCTTTGCTTGCTCAGCAGCCGCCCGCCGCTCTCCCCGTACCCCCGCCCCCGCTGGCAACGCGCTCCGAGGTATAAATTGAGAAACTCGTGAAAAGTGTGCGCTCTTTTTCTACAAAACCGTCGCCAAGATAGGACGTGTGTTGGCTGCGCCGCTGATTTGGTTGCCGTCGCTGAAAACAGTACAAAATCAGTAGAATCAGTGTGTACTCTATATAGTTCCTGGATCCCAGAACCGACTCGACCAAGAAGTAACACAAACTATTTGCGCAACGTGACGTGCTCGCCGCGTGTGTAATTGCCGCCGCCGCCGCAGCCCCCCGTAACGCAATGCGGTAAACATCGCTCCGCCGCATAAAATTGAGTGAAATATTCACTTTTGTTATATAAAAAACTATTCACTATTTAAAGAGAAGCGTGCGAAAAAACCGGAAAATCCCGCATCAGCGACGTCGGCGGCGACAAATAGTTGTGTTGTGAACATTCGAGCTGGGAAAATCAATTTCGTCCAAGTCCTAATCCGTGCCTCGTTCTTTCTCCATTTCCCCAACAGCTCCACCTATACACCTCCAGCTCCAGACTCGTGCTGAAAGCCCTACTCCTCCAGCCAGGACAAGAGACCAACTAGGATCCACAAAACCAACAAAAAAACAGCAAAATGCCGCAGAAGACAAATGGACACAGCAGCGCCAACGGCTGCAATGGCAGCAATGGCAACTCCTACGACATGGAGGATGGCCAGACATTCCTCTTCACTTCCGAGTCCGTGGGCGAGGGACACCCAGGTGAGTCTCCGTCTCCGCTCTCTCCCATCTCAGCTCTTGCATCCCGGCCATCTCCGATTGCATCATAGCATGGCCACTGCATGTGTGGTGCGTTATGTATGCATACATACATGCCACGGGCTGTGATGGTGTGTGCGACGTCGCGTCGCTGCTGCCGTTGTTCCTAACCTAACCGAAGCGCTTCTCCAGCGCCCGTGGCCTGTGGCCCCTGTGCCTGCTCTTACCTTCTGTCTGCCCGTCTGGCCCGTCTGCCTTCTGAGATCTAACAAAATGGCGTCAGAATGCTAAGGCTTATACCTTTGCCCGAGACCAAACACCAGAGCCCCTGAACCCATTGTTGATTGCTTCCCAATTTGCGCTTCTTTGTGGTGGAAACTGGTAGCGAAAAAACGTGCTTGTTTACTCAGCAGGGGCCGCTGCTCTTCTCCGATCGAGGCAGATTTGAAATCTGAGTGGAGAGGGCTTTCCTCTTGGAAGCTGCATCCTTGCCGGCTTGGCCTGGGCCACCAGCAAACAGCTGCTGGCTGGGTGACCCTCCCCTGGCCACCTCACACATCGATACAACAGCTGCGGCGGCGGTGGTGCCAAAACCTTGCCGACGCAATTTATAGACTGGTTCTTTATCGCCGCCTCTCCCGCAGTCACGGAATTTGCGTCATGCGCACCATGTGCTTCTGCGGAGCCGCGAACTGGTGTGACTGGGGAAGCAAACTGAGTAATTGAGAGACTGAGAGCTGGGAGAACTGAGCACTGACACCGCAGAGCACACAGAGCACTCGGAGACCTCTGAATACCAGCTCCCTCTCTCTCTTTGGCACTTGTACCTCGCAGAAAGACGATCAAAACAAGGGCCCAAAAACTAAAACAAACCCACCACCACGTTGCTCCTCGTCCTACTAGGGAGTAGTCCAGTCCAGTCCCGTCCAGTCCAGTCCACTACTCATCCCTTGCTAGCCCCTGGTTTTTTGGAGCTTATCTTTCAGGCGAAATGCCCAACCACGTGTTCGGTTTCGAGCTGTGAGCTCCGAGCTTTGCCGCTCCTCGTTTGTTTATATCAGCGGACAGCAGCGTATATTTGACTTCATCATCTGCTGATAAGGGAGAGCGACCTTTTATACGTCGGATTGATTGCTTTTACCATTACGTTTCTATGTTCCCATAGTTATGTGGTTTATAACGCTAATTAAGTTAGCCCTAGACAAGCGCACAACCCTCATGATGATGACTGATAAGCCAAAAATGCCTCCGGAAAACTACTTCCGGATGTGTTTAGCTTTAATTTCACCTGTCTTGGCATGACGAATATGAGTGACATGGGGAAATGAGGAGTTAGGTGATGGATAATCATACCAGACCCAGTGGAACTTTTTGTTCCTTTCATGTGGGGTTAAAAGGAATAAATTAAGTGGTGAATTTGTCACTATTTTGTCACTAGAAGCTTAAAGTACAGAATTCTGTAAAGAAAAAAGCTGAAACTCCCGCTTATCACATGCTAAATTAAGCATGTATCCCAAGCAAAGTTCTACTGTTTCCTTAAACGAAGTCAGAACTTGACCTATAACCGAAACTCTGCGATTACACACTCTCCCAGCGGAAACCGAGACGCTGCGCCATTCGAATGAGTCGACACTTTTGCCCAGAGTGTCGCCAAAATCACTTCTATATGGTAATCCATAGCTGCTGACGCAATATTCGAGTTCAATAACGCTTGTTTTTCCACGGAAAAACCTGCCAAAAGTCGAAGGGTTCACATTTCGCGCTGGCCATGCGCCTGGTGTCAAGTGCGAGTACGAAATCGAAGGATCCCAGGCGAGTCTCTTCCATCATATATCATCACATATTCGCTGTTTGCCCAGGCTCGTGTTCTCGGCGAGTTATAGACATAAAAGTGGCATTGAATTTCGCTGTCAATCGCAGACTGAAATTTAAAATAAACTGCATGGCCCGGCAATTTTCGCTGGCGCGCCTAGGCGGCGGCGAATGCTCAGGAAGGGGACCCAGGGGAACGAACACACATATCTGGCACACTAGACATTCTCTCATGCCGCTCTCTCTCCTCTTTATTTGCAGACAAAATGTGCGACCAAATCAGCGACGCTATCTTGGATGCCCATCTGAAGCAGGATCCCAACGCCAAGGTGGCCTGCGGTAAGTGTGTCTAAGCCTCGACCAGGGAACCCACACAGAACCAGGCCCAGGGCTAGTGACCTTTGCCAGCGACTCCCGAAATCGGTTTTTGATAGGAACAACAGCGGCAGTACATCAAAAAGGCGCCGCACGAGTCTGTCGAACAGGGACAGACCATCAAGAAAATAAACTCATCCGTTGAGTAAACATTGGCGCAGCCATCGACGCGTGTGCAAACCCCCTAAGACGATAGCCTGGGCAAATAAACAAAGTCCAAAGTCAAAGCCAAAGGCCTAGCGATGGGGCTGTGTTCTGTGGTTTCTTGACCGGTTTGCCTCGAAATGTATTTAATATTTTTTTATGTTAACCAGAAACCGTTGCCAAGACCGGCATGATCCTGCTCTGCGGTGAGATCACATCGAAGGCCGTCGTGGACTACCAGCGAGTGGTACGTGACACTGTCCAGCACATTGGCTACGATGACTCCTCCAAGGGTAAGTACTAAATCTAGGCTTAAGCACAAGAAAAGAATGTTTTAAGGGAGGGTTACAAGATATAGGATCCTTTATACACAATATATATTAAATCGCAAACAAAATCAAATCAAAATTGAAAAAGGTTTCGATTGGAAGACCCTAAACCTGCTCGTTGCCATCGAACAGCAGTCGCCCGATATTGCCAACGGCGTGCACATCAACCGCGAAGAGGACGACGTCGGCGCTGGTGACCAGGTACAGCTCCTACAGTTTTCCCACTACCCACCGAGAGTGTGTGTGTTCGTTCGTTCGTTACGTTCCCATTGTTGTTCAGTGTTTCATTGACAAAGCGGTTTAATCATTCCTACGTTCATACCCACGACTACTTCTACCTCGAAAAAAACACTAAAAGGAAGCTATAAGCTTTAGAAAAATACCCTAGGGTATGAGGTCTCGGAGTAACAGGCATCAACTGGGCTCAAAATCATTGCAACCCTACCATTTTGAACTCCTTTTGGGGTCGCTCTAACCTCATATACGGCATATAACCCATAAACGGACTCAGTTAAACCTTTTCAGAGAGTTTAAGCGACTCAATTTGCCCAATTTGCATGCGGAAGAAGACTAAGATGCAGCCGTAACCTTAAGCGACCTCAATTCCCACATAAGAAATATTTATTTATAAGCTAGTTTAAAGGGTGAACTTAAAAACATTTTTTAAACATTACTTACAGACATATTTCCTGTGCGTGTGCGCTCCTCTCTTTTATCTTTCTCTCTCGTTTCATAAACACGATACCAAAAAACGATATTTTGTACGATTATTTTGCTATTTTGCAAACCGATAACACCCCAATAAAAAAGGTTTCGATTTCAAAACGTGCAACGTGCTCTTGGCATTGGACCAACAATCGCCCGAAATCGCGGCCGGAGTGCATGTCAATCGCGCCGAAGAAGAGATCGGTGCCGGAGATCAGGTGTGAAATTATAGCAGCAGGGCGGCCCCTAAAAGGCCCTTTCCAAAAGAGAGCAAGGATCATAAAGTCACTTGGTTATGGTTCATGGAAGAGCTGGAAAAAATCGATGATGTATCGATACTTATACCAGTTCTCGTTCATGGTGGTGGGGCGTAGCCTAAGCTCTTTTGGAGGGGGTCTCCCACCGCCACTTTTGTACAATTTCTGTGTTCCTATTTGTTTTTTATATTATTATATATGCGTAACTAATCGAAAATGAGTATATAAGACAATTTATTGTATTGCTAATACCTAAAATATTGACATCATTTGTAGTATCCTTTAGCCTGCCACTGTACACCTCACACACATGTAGCACACAGCACTCTATAGCCTTGGTTGTTATCTGAAAACCATTCCCGATGCCTGCTTTATGCTTTTGCTTTGGTTAACCAGGCTAATTTCGAATAACCAAGGCTTTACTGCATCATTTTCATTTCATAAAAAACCAAATTCAGAACCTTTTCCTTTGGTAACTCATTCCAACTCGGTCAACACCTCATAAGCTTGCTTCATCTTGAACTTTTTTAACCCCAAAATGTTCCTTACTTACCCACAACTAACACTAGGGGTATCGATATTTGATGGAAAGTCCGATAAAAAATCGATAAATTATTACATGTTCTGTTTGATATAAAAAATATAATTTGAAGAAAACAGAACAAATAATATTAAAAAATTCAAAGTTCTTTAGTAAAAACCGTTAAAATCGATATTTTTCGATAATCAAACTTTTCGATATTTTTCACTTAACTTAATCGATTTTTTATATCGGTCTTTTCCTCTCAAAATACATCCCCTCTCACCACTCTGATTGGTTTTGGTTCTCTTTGTTCTGTGAAGCAAAAAATATACACAAAATATTTTTAACTAAAAACCCATATAATATTTTCCAGGGCATCATGTTCGGCTATGCCACCGATGAGACCGAGGAGTGCATGCCCCTCACCGTCGTCCTGGCCCACAAGCTGAACGAGAAGATCGCCGAGCTGCGTCGCTCCGATGTCTTCTGGTGGGCCCGCCCCGATTCCAAGACCCAAGTCACTTGCGAATACCTCTTCAACCAGGGCTCGGCCGTGCCCAAGCGCGTCCACACCATCGTCGTGTCCATGCAGCACTCGGAGAAGATATCGCTGGAGACCCTGCGCTCCGAGGTGATGGAGAAAGTTGTCAAAGTCGTCATTCCCGCCAAATACATTGATGCCAACACCATTGTCCACATCAATCCCTGCGGACTCTTCGTCATCGGTGGCCCCATGGGCGATGCCGGTCTGACGGGCCGCAAGATTATCGTCGACACCTATGGCGGCTGGGGTGCCCATGGAGGTGGTGCCTTCTCGGGCAAGGATTTCACAAAGGTCGACAGGTCGGCGGCCTATGCCGCACGCTGGGTGGCCAAGTCGCTGGTGAAGGCCGGTCTGTGCAAGCGCTGCCTGGTCCAGGTCTCGTACGCCATCGGTCTGGCCGAGCCGCTGTCCATCACTGTCTTCGACTACGGCACCTCCCACAAGACGCAAAAGGAGCTGCTGGACATTATCCGGCGCAACTTTGACCTCAGGCCCGGCAAGATTGTCAAGTGAGTTGGAAAAAGTATTTTTTAAAGGTATTTCGTATTAATTTTCTATTGTTTTTGTGTGTTTTACAGGGACTTGAACCTGCGCCAGCCCATTTACCAGCGAACCAGCACGTATGGCCACTTCGGACGCACCGGGTTCTCGTGGGAGGAGGCCAAGCATTTGGAGATCAATTGACTAGACGCCGACGAGTCACCGTGTGCTAAAAGGTTGAAGACATCGTCATCAGCATCATCATCCGCGTCAACAACAACAGAAACAGCAGCAGCCGCAGCAGCAACGTAATTTTTAATTTCGTTTATTTTTTAAGTTGCGAAAGGCGGTCCCGAGCTCTTTGCTATCCTTAAAACCAATCTGGTGTAGTTGTAGTCGTCATCCCCCACGCATATATATACTTAATAGAGAGCTCTCCCACACACAACAATTGATGAGCTTTAGTTTTACATATACATAGTATAGATTCGTCGCGTCGCTCACACAAAAAGAAGAAACCGAGTAGTTAGTCCTTGAAAAAACCCTTAAAATTGTATAAAAAACAACTTGCGATATCCTCCGTTGCCTAGAAATTATGCACACCATTCTCATGCTATTAATTGTACACATATTTTTGTATCTTTTACTATATATCTGCCTATATGTTGTCGATTGTGTGCGTTGTATATGTATATGTTTAACACAAAAGTTTTTAAACAACTCGATTGTATGTATATTACACACTATTACTATGCTATATATACTGTCTTTGTATGTTCTGTAGCCAACCAACCATAAGATAATGTATTTTCCTTTACAAAAATATATTACAAATACAGATTAGAGGAGTTTGTAATAATAATTATCCAAACACAGAGCAGAAACGGGGCATTTTAATTGTACAAAAACAGAGTCAAAATCAGAGTCAGTCTGTGCTGCAATATGTATAAACAGACAAAGAACACAGTAAACAATTAACCAGTTCGACGAACAGCTGCTGCCCCTAAAAATAGTCTAATCCGAGATATTTATTTAAGTGTGTATTGTACAAGACAAGCAAACTTTCACATGACAATGATCATTGCAATAAACCTAATCGACAGTTTACATTTAAAGATATTTAACGAGTTCGATTCTTTGGGTTTAAAAGGTTTTTGAAATCCGGGGAAAGTTGCTTCGAAGATCATGAAAATGTGGTATAATGAAAATAATAGCAGTTACGAGTTTTGATGTTATAAAAAACTATTCTAGGAATGTTATAGAAATTAGTTACTATTAATATTTATTTCTACATTTACTAGAAAACCCATATTTATCATGACTCAAAGTTCACACACTCCCTTCGTCGTAATTTAAAAGGGGTTTTTACACCGCTGATAAATATTTAAAAAATGTAAATAAGAATTTAAGGTATATAATGTAGTATATTTTAAGGGCTTAAGGTCTTATTTGTAGGCTTCAGATAGGGCGGAATGATTTAAGACTGTATTTAAAAGCTTAAATTGCTTTATAATCGTTTAAAGCAAGTAATATTCTTCTG
Source organism: Drosophila greeni (assembly GCA_018874515.1). NCBI lineage: Eukaryota > Metazoa > Arthropoda > Insecta > Diptera > Drosophilidae > Drosophila > Drosophila greeni. The sequence goes on along the minus strand of JAEIIM010049371.1, from coordinate 6,050 downwards.
AATACCTGCGCTTATCTCTCTAAACTGCAAATAATAATATCACTGTCCCCAGTTCTCTTTTTAAATATCTTTAATCATATATCACTCGTAGTCTTACATCTAAAATCTGTTCCAGAACCGACACTATATGGCTTAATAGGTGATTTACACTAAAAACCAGCTTAGCAAAACCCACACAAGTTCCTCCTTCAGAACCCAACTCCCTCTTCCCGTTTCTAATAGTTATACGACGTAAAGTTAAAGTATTTCGTTAAAAGCTGCAGGACATAGGCCACAATGGGGTTGACCCCCGACTTTTTCAGCCGCTGTCGGATCATGATGTACGCCGCGATGGTGAAGAGCAGGTAGAAGCCAATCAGGCAGGAGAGCGACCACAGGTAGTGCATGTCCTCGAAGCCCAGGAAGGCCAGCAGCACCTTGGACTTCTTGAAGGAGCAGAAGATCTCCGTGTCCTCGCAAATCGTATCCGCCCGTCCATAGTCATAGAGGGCGGCCACAAGGCCCTCCATGCCATGCCGCAGGTAGCTGAGGTGCATGAGGAACCGCATCGGAGGCGACACATAGCTGCCCCTGCCGTAGCCAATGCCGTGGATGGAGAGCAAGATCAGGGGCACGGCCAGCACGGGGCCCATGAACATGGCGTTCTGCAGGGACACAGAGACTAGATAGAGACTTCTTCATAAGGGAAAGGGAAACCTACTCACCACCAGGCTTAGTCTGCTGGAGATCAAGAGGCCAAAACTGTCGGAGGTCAGGGCCGTCACAAAGGCAATCATGAAGAGCAGGGCAAAGCGGAACCACTCCAGCGGCTGGCTGGACATTAAGTACACAATGGAGAGATAGATGACGGCCAGGACGAACATGGAGGGCAGCTTGGAGCAGACCATGGCGGCGTAGTAGGAGCTCAGGCGGTACCACTGGTTGTTGTACTCCCTTTTCAAGAGATTGATTTCTGAGGGAACTAAGGGGGAGAAGACTCTGGATTAAGGTTCCAGGATCCTTAAGGACTCTACTCACAGTACAGCAGCACTGGCATCATGGGCAGGTACAGGTAAGCTATCACAATGGTGAACATAAATCCGAAGTTAAACAAGGCCTTGGAGGCCGAGGTGCCCATGCCGAAGTACAGGGAACCCACCAGCAGGGCCAGCACAATGTTCATGTAGAACTTCAGCTTGATGTAGGACTGTGAATGGGAATGATGTAAGTCTGATGTAAGCCCCTGCCAAGTACCTCACCCACCTTATCCCTCCACATCTGCAGAAGCATCCGGCTCAGCAGCAGCTTGTACTGCATCCACCAACTGCACTTGGCCTGCAGCAGCTTGGGGCTAATCTCCATCTCAAACTGATCCATTTCGTAGAAGGAGGAGGCCCCCGAGGTGGTGTCCGTTTTGGTGGGTGTCACCTTGCCATCCTCTGCTGCTGTTGGAGACCACCTTGCCACCTTGCCATTGCCCACGGCCGTCACCATGGGTTCGTGATAGGAATCGCCATACTCCAGGCAAGCCACTTCGATGATAAAGTCTGCCGGATTGTACGTGATGGGACAGCTCAGGCCCAGGTGCTCCATATAGGGCACAATGTTGGCTCCACTGCCCTGGTAGATGCACTGACCCTCGGCCAGAACGTAGACAGTGTCCAGCATCTCGAAGATCTTGGCGGAGGGAGTGTGGATGGAACAGATCACAGTGCGTCCGCCGGCGGCCAGGGACTTTAGGAGACCAATGCACTGGGAGCTGGACAGGTCATCGAGGCCTCTGAGGGATTAGGTTGATATATATTTTATTTCCTTATAGAATTTTTAAACTCACGTGGTGGGTTCATCTAGAAAAATCACAGGCGGGTTGTTGACCAGCTCGAGGGCAATGCAAAGACGTTTGCGTTCTCCCCCGGACAGTTTGGGTGTCATGGTGTTCTCGGAGGTCTTAAGGCGCAGCATGATCAGGATTTCATCAATCTATGGGAGTGCTTAGAAGGTAATATAACTCTAGAGATATAGTATATCAAGCAGGACTCACCACTTCCAGCTTTTGCCTTAGATTAAGTTCATTACCCAACTTCAGGTGGGCGGCCAGTAGCATCATTTCGTGCACCGTAAACTGAGGGTCCAGGACATCTGTCTGTGTAAAGTACCATATAAAATATAGTAAAAAATAATAAAATTTCCTATAAGATATAGTAATCTGAACATGATACAGTCGGAAACCCTAAGGTCTTACCCACCTGCATTATGTACCGAGACATTTTGCGAAACACTCGCATATCCCTCGGATTCTGGTTGACCAAAACCTCCCCAGAGCTGCTGGTGGCGCTAAAAAGTTGGATTAATGAGGTATTAATTATCTGTGATTATTGTTTTAGCTCCTACGTCTTACCCAAATCCCGCCAGCAGGTTTAGCAACGTTGTCTTACCAGCCCCCGAGGGACCCATAATTGCGGTGAGCTCATGGGAGTGAAACTGCCCGTTGACTCCCCTCAGAATGGCTTTTTTCTGTGAGGCTGCAGGAGGAACAAGATCGAGAGAGATTGAAACCCAGGTGAGTCTAATTAATGCGGAAGGGTGGGTTACTTAGAACTATTAACTATTGGCATGCATTTGATCGCGGATAATTGCCTCTTAAAATGTGCATTTTGAGTTGGGAAAATAATCTTGCTGGCAATTACAGTGGCATCCACCTTCAATTATCGTTACTAATAACCCATAATCAGCGCACGAACACTCACCCTGCACCTGGTCCGGGACTTCGTAGCTCAGTTCCGTAAACTGCAAATTGACCGCTGGCCAGGATGGCAAATACTTGAAGCCACTGATGGACTGCAGGTCCTCCGAGTGCTCCGGCAGCTCCAAACTAATGGCATTGATGTCGCTGCTGTACTGATCGGAGCTGTGCTGGGAGCTGCTGGTGGTCTGCATCTTGGTGGGTTTACTCCTTGCCTTACTTTCTGTCTTCTTTCGAAATTAACTCATTTCATCTGTAATAATTTTTAAGTTTGGATTCGGAAAAAGTGTTTTTAAAGCATTAATATTCGCGCTGCTGATAACCTCTCGGTGGCTGTTTTGGAGCGCAATGCCCGCTTCGCTTACTCGCAGCTTTGATTATATTCCGTGGAGCTATCTGTACGATGGGAACCAATTAGTAATCGCACACAAAAAATAATATTTCAGCTTGCCATAAACCAGTTTGCAAAAAGTATATCTTATTTGGAAGCGGGTTTAATTGCGGTTTTATCAGCACAATGCTATTTGCAAGCCTGAAATTCTTATTTACGAATAGGGCCTCCTCTTGTTCTCGCAGCGAAATTCGCACTGAGCAAAGAACTTTTTATTCTAAATGTAATTCATTTGCGACGAGCCAGGCGAGCGTTGCTGCCCGAAAAAAATAAACTCAAACTCAGATTTTCAATTGACGGAGGGCACTACGTACTCGACCGACAGCCTGCCCGAGTTCTGACCGAATGGCTGTCAGTCTCCGGATTGATTCTCAACTGGGTTGGGGGCAGCGTGAGTAATCTCTGACTTGGAATTCTGCCACAATCACGACTTCCAAGTTGCACTCAGAGATAGTCTTATCAGCGAGTCTCGGCTTCCAAGGCGGAAGCTTCAAGAGACAGAGTTTCGAGAAGCTCAAGAGCCGGCTTTGATCGGCGCACAGTGCGTATGCGCAATATGCAAGATAATCATTAAAGAGTAAGTTATCTGTGATATATATTAAAAGAGCTCTTAAATATGATAACCTATATAAAATAATAAATATTAAATAATGATTTAAGTATCCAATTTCACTCATTAGTTACTTATTAACGCTTTAACTGTGATATACATTTGAAGAGCTCTTAAATATGATACCCTATACAGGGAAGGGTATGATAAATCGCCTAAATAATGATTTAACGAATTTCATTCACCTTATTAATATTTTCTGGTAATCCCAGTTACTTCTAATCAAATTTGGAACACCTAGAAAGAGTGCTTCAGTTATGTTCCATATCAAACACACCCTACTTCCATTTCCTTCTTATCAATAAATCCAAGTAATGAGGCTAGGTACACCTTCCTTAACTTGGGCACCCTCCATTTGACAGATCTTCTCTTGACATTTACCGATAACATGCTCCACATCATACCCTAGGCCTGGGCCTGGGCCCCATATAAATATATAAACACAAAGCGAAAGCATTTATCGCCATCGCCTGAATACAAATTAAAATCGCGCAAGTAGCTGGGAATCGTGTGCGTGACCATTGGCCCCCGCTTATGAGAGCGAACTGTGTGTGTGGTGTCCACCGTGTAAACAAATCCCGAATGGTGTTGCTTGGGCTATATCAAAAGATATTTACCGATTCGACGATGGGTGTGTGTGTACAGGGTACAGGAGTGCCGACTAACCTAGAGAGAGCACTAGGGTCTTTGTGTCTTCCGATGATGTGTGAGTAATGGCGCATGCAAATGCATTGAAGCGGCGAATGTTGACCTTTGTTTTCAGTGTACTACTCAGTACGATGATTAATAAACATATAGGAGACATTGTACAGGTATATGCTATGAGGCACCGCAGCCTAATTATATAGATTCCCCGCCAGGCACTCGTGCGTTTATCGGGGCATGCATGACGGAGAGTCAGCGTTATTTGTAAACAAAGCAGATGTCAGTGACAGGTTCACTAGGGGTGTTATTATGCCGGAATGATTGGTGAAATGAGGGGTGAATCAATGGTGAATGACTGGTGAAATGAGTGGTGAAGGAATGGTGATTAGCTGGTGAAATTCCCCTGAAGAGTTCACAGTTCACACACTGCTAACCGATCGTCTTACAGCTCTGATAAGCACTCACTCATCTGACCCACTCATCGATTAAGTAATTAAGAGTGTGTGCTCGCACCACGTTATGTACGTTCTATGTACTTCAGAATGGTAAACAAGTGACCACCAGTAATTCCCGGCCTCGCTCCCGACTTTCAGGTTCAACGAACGCGCCTAGATATGGCTTTCCGAGTATAAGTGCAGCAATGCCATGCTGCTGCTGGAGGGTGGAACAAGCGGGCGCTGCACTTACTCCACTTTCTATTCGCAGCTACTGGCTCTCCTCCACACTCTCTCTCTCTCTCTCTCTGTCTCGGAGAGTCGGCGGCAACCACAACCACGGCGCAGAGGAGCCGGCGACTTGTTGCACCGACGACGACCGAAAAAGTACTGAAAGCGAGCGAAGGAAGAACCAGCCAGCGAGTGGCCACTGCAGCTGCTCGAACTGGGGAGCTGGGGAGAACTCTTCTGCCCTTGCTGGAGGAGATCGTGGAGCTATGAAAACTAGTTTGGCAGGCCTTAAGCAGGATATGCCACTCTATTTATAGAGTCTTTGTTGAGTGGCGAATCTTGGGCTGACCCCTGCTCTGACCTACCTCAATCACCAATCCCCTTGCAAGCACTCAGGTGTGTCGTCTGCCTCTTGCCTAGAAAATTGGAAAATCATTCCCTAAATGATTGTCTCTTAAAAAAAAATAACAAAAATATTTCCAACATATCCCAGACATAATTGCAACTCATTGCAACAGCCGGCACACAGAACGCATGGCAGAAAATGCAAGTTACTCAACGTTAATTCGACAGTCCGAGCAGCTGGAGCCAATCTCCATCTCCATCCGTTGTTCCCAGTCTCGTGAGGGGCTAGTGACCACCACCGGCAGTAATTCGGAGCTTTAATGTCAGGCACGTACTACGCCAGTTTAATTGCCGCTTTAAAGAAGAAAGAAAAAAACCAAAGCCAATCGATTGCCGGCCTTTCAGGTTCACAATTCAAACTGCACGCCGGTCGTAACGCTCGCCCAAAGCACACACAGAGACGCTCGGCAGAGGGCGCTGTCAGCAGCTTTTTACACTGGGAGAAACGGGTTAGGGGGTAAGGAAATAAAAAAATTATTTGATAATTTTATTAAGATTTTATTCATTCAAACTTTATAAGAAATCCACATGGAAAATCTTTTTAAAATTGAAACTTAAGTTTCTTGGACTTAGAATTTTTTTATCATAAAAATTATCATTAAAAAACATAAA
>JAEIIM010048977.1:0-10918 GCA_018874515.1 Drosophila greeni | reverse complement strand
CCCAATTTCTCTCACTTTCCCTCTCGAGCTGCCACCTCCGCGAATCTCCCGCGTTGCCGGAGTAAATAAAATTTTAATTTAATTTTTAAGCACTCGCAACGATTACGCGTAATTCAATCGAAATGAATGGGCGGCGGCAGCGGGGCGGCCAAAAGGAAACCGGCTGTCAGGGGCTGGCCTTTATCAGCGTTCTGCCAGGGAAAGTTGTTGACTTTTATGGCAAATGACTAGCGCAACAGCAGCTCTGCTCTGCTCACCCCCAATCCTCACCTCAGCTCAGCTCAGCGTTTCTGCAACAAAAAAGTTTGCTACATATTTATTTTCATTTCGCCAGGCAAGTTGGTCCAGAGTTAAGTGCACTGTAGAAAAAGTTTGTCAAAAACTTGGGGAGTTAATCAGGAAATGTGATTGAAGGCGGGGATTTACTTTTCTTTGATTAAAAAATATATTTTATAATGATTAAACAGTTAAGCAAATAGCAGGTTACATTATTAATCTAATGGAACGATTTTATGTAAAGCATTACATTCTTTTACATTTTTTTTTCTACCAAAAACTAGTAAGTTTTCCATTAGTAGTTTCTCTATGAGTAGATTAATTATTTGTTTTTAAATATATCTAGTTTCTAGTTAGCTCAAAAGATATTTTTCCCCAGTGTGGTCACAGTTGTTGTTGATATTCTGTGGATGCTGCGGCCATTTCCTAGTTGCTAGCATTTTATATTTGTTTTAATTTCCTTGCCATTTCCTTGGCCACATTTGTCAGTCAAATGGCACTCCGACCCGAGTCCGTGCAGCGGCATTTTACGTTTTTAGTGTTTATTACAGTTTACTGGCGCCCAACGCAGGAAGCTCTGTTACTTGCTACTTCCGGCAGTGCGATGCGAGCGGGAGTATCAACCGGAAACTTGGGCGTTGCCTTTCCTAGTTGAATCAACTGTGAGCGTAACTTCCACCGAACTCTGAGTTATTAAAGGCCACAACAGCCGAGTGCTTGGGTGCCATTAAAAATTTTATTGACTTCACATGCTTAACAGCCCAAAAAGGGAATTTATTGCTCATCACTTTAAAGGATGGCGCTTTAAGAAATCCAAGGGAAGCAGCTGCAGCTGATGTGGATATGGGCAGCGGCTGCTGCATTATATCCTTTCAGGCTCCGATGTGTGTGTGTGTAGCATGCCACTCAAAACCCGCTGAGCAGGTGGCTGGCAAACACGTGACCAATGGGTATGGCATTCCGGACAATGTCCCTCTTGTTAATGGCATTTTATCGCCAATTATAAAACCTGTCATTTCTCCATTTTTATCAGTGTGTGTGTGTGAGAGAGTGCAAAAATCGAGTATCGAAGAATGAGGGAAATGTGTTAACAACGGTCCGTATACACCAGACACACGGACACAAGGGATGGCGACGTCGGCTGATGCTTGAAAATGCCAATCATGCTGGGGACCGGCCAGGTCACAGTCGAGGAAACGCGGGACGCCGGGCGCCATGACGCAGGACGGATGGGCGGACGGAGGCCCGGACCCAGCTGAAAGTCCCGCCTCTCCATGGCTGACATGTGGATAAGTGGGCGACTGAATGACTGACTGACTCACTGAGTGACTGACTGACTGACAGACGGGTCCTTTTTAATTCATAAAATAAACTACGGCAGGTTAAAGGCAAATTGCAGTTGCAGCTTAAAATTTTGGGGAAATCGGCAGTGAGATATATATTAAATGGAAATGTTATTGTTATAATTTGTATATAAATATACAAAATACAATATGTTGTCTTTATTGTTTGAGCCCAGTAAAGAAAGCATACATCTCTACATAGTTAATTTTTCTTTAAATTAGTTTGCCAGATTGATGTAAATTGCGAATACTTTGATTTCTATGATCGTAAGTGAAGAATATTATTTGGTTAACTGATCATAAATTTGTCTTCCCCTAAGATAATAATTATGTATCGTTTTCGCCTTCAAAATCTTTTCACTTCTATAAGAAAGCACTGTTTTTATAACAATGATTTTATTCAAGTGCATCCACCTTCACCGCAAGAACAAGTAAAAGTTATTTTTCTTTCCCTTAGTGAGTGTGCGCATACATGTAAATAAAAGCCGTTAAAATACGATAGTGTTGCCTATTAGCACAATAGGCCAACGTACACATATGCGCAGTTATCCGCACGCACACACACTCACACAAACGGAGGAAGACCGCATGCAAAGGGAAGACTACGAAAAAAACACGTATACGCCGTGTTGGTTTCTGGTTGCGTTGAAAAGAGAAGCAAAGTACATAGACCCACACACACAGCACGCAAAGTGTAACCACAAACACGACAACGTAGGCGGCAACAAACTACAATCAACAACTACAACGACACACAGAAAAAAACACACAAGGACACTCGGCAGACAGACAAATGATATGTGTGCGCTGTGAGCTGTTCCTTGTGCCTGAGAAGACAAGTGCAGGGCATAGGTTGAAGGTGCTGCAAATGGGATTGGGTTGGGCTTGGGCTTGGGCTTGGGTTGGGTCTCGTTGACTTGGCTCCTTCTTATTTATTTGCCGGGTGTGTGTGCGGGATGTTTATGATCGGACACTGCGACTGGCGCAGAACATACGGCGGCAATGCGGTCAGAATCACAGCAGCAACTGGAGAGAGGAATAGGGTAAGGACTTCCGGGGGAATCCTGCTCCTGTCAGCAGAGGAGATTTTGCTTCAACTGCCTGTTTTCTTGACTTCTTGAAGCAATCTCTTGGATGTTCAGGAAGACTGAAACATGAACCATTTAAGGGTTTACAAGATCTCTTATTTAGGTTAAGTTACATATTGATTTCAGAATTGCTTTAAGGCTTTAGATATAAGTTTTCTATACCACATTTTTTAGAAGCTTACTTTCATTAAAAGGAGAAACCAAATTCATGGTAAGGCCACAAAGTTTTCGCATCAATTAATATTACAAGTTAACTCTATAAAGATCCCCTTAAACACCCACAGAATATCTCTGAAAAAACCCAAAGAAACCCCCACTTGTTGCCCTGAATCTGAGCATTCAGATATAATACCCTTAACTCAACACCGACTGTCGAATGTCTTAATATTCGCAATCAAAATGCCATTGATGCGAGGCACTCCATCTCGGGTGCGTGCCTTGTGGTATCATGGCACTCTCGAATTCATAACAAGGATAACAAATGGCAAAGCTACATGGCTGCTGTCCTGGCCATAATATTAAACCATATTTTAACGTTTATTCCCACAACAACGAAAGCGACCTCTGCCTTTGTCTTCGCCCATCCCAAGGCTTATTCTATTTTATTTTGTGACCCATCTTGATGGCATAGAATTCCTGGGAGCCTGGCATTTACTAATTTCATGAAGCCAAATGAAATAAAAATGCCAGCAGCAGCTGAGTGGAACCGAAGAGAAAGGGAATGTGACACAGGCTTTGAGTGGAGAAAGGATGTGGAATTTATCGCGGTCTTCACATGGAAAGAGCTCGTTCGTTCTTTTTGGTCTGTTCTTTTTTTTTTTTGCGGTACTTTCTCCTAAAATCAGGCGGTTTCCAAATGCAGTTTTAGGCTTCACTGGGCAAAGGGGAAATCATCAAAGCCTCGCCATTTCCGGGGTTTCCTTTGCGGCGGCGGCGGCGGCGGTGGCGGTTGTGCCAAGGGTCTTCAGTTCGGGCTTATTGCCAACAATGGCAAGAATAACTCAATAAAACCTTGGCGCCGGCAAATGAATGCAAGGCGGCGGTTGCCTTGGCTAAGCCCAGCTTCTTCTTCGTTTTTTCTGTCTGGCAGCCACTCCTTTTCTGCCGCCATATTCCTCTTTACAATGTCATTCGTCTTCATCGCAGTGTTAATGAAAGACAAAGGATATGGCTTGGCTCTTGGTTTTATGGCCGACATTAAAGTGAACTGTAAAATGCGCTTCATTTGTAAAAATGAGCCATCGACGTTGAGGGGCGTATGCGGAATGTGGGCGGCAAAGTGCCCGGAATTATGATGATTGACGATTACACACTCAGGACAGGAGCAGGATCAAACTCGGGACTTGTGTGGCCGTGTGCCAGGGGGAACTTGCTCCTTTGGCATGCAAAATTAGATGGATTTCGGTTGAGGTAAGCAAAGTCAAAGGGCTTAACCAGCATGCACAGCGCGGGAGCCCGGAGAGTATGCCAATGGAATTTTAAGGAAGCGAAAAAAAGGAAGGAAATTAATATTTATAACATGGCCTGTCCTCAAATGTCAATGCGCATATTTTTAATTATGCACAAAAGTCGGAAAACGAAAAGGAAAACGACAGCCAAGTGCGGACTGCTGGCTGGTTGCTTGGTTGATGCGGGTTTCCTTGCCCTCTGCCTCTCGCCTCTGTCTCAATTATGCTCCAGCAATTTTCACTTCGTTGCCGCTGTCAAATTTTACACGCCCTGCTTTACGGCTTGTTGTTTTTAATTTAAAATTTCCTCGATTCCATTTCGCCTTACTTTTGTTTGGTTACGTATTTTGGCTTTCATTCCTTTTGGCTTCTTTGTTTTTTCATTTACATTAAAAGGCTCCAAATGAGCGTAATTAAAATTGACCCAAGGGAGTAGCCCCGGCAATAAAAACGTTCGGAATGGAAATGGAAAAACTTTTGCATAATTAGGCGGGCCAGAAGCGAGGCGGAGAGCGGCAGCACTGACTACATGAATCATCCGGGGCTTTGGTTTGGATTTATGAATGTCGAAATTAAACTCATATATGCTAAATTGAATCCCGGCCCCATTGAGTCAATGATACTCAGGGCCAGAGGGGGATCAAGCTCAGTGTGTGTGTGTTTGTGTGTAGTAACAAGGTCCTGCCGCCTCCTTTTGGCCTTGTGGCCTCCACTGTGCTCCCCTCGCTGCCTCGCTGCACTCTTCTGTCTCATTTAATTTTGAACTTTTTTGATTTCTCTGGTGGCCAGGCGACTCCCCAACGACATGTGCGGCGAGTGAAAAAGTTGATTTGAAAGTTCCCCGCGCAGCAAAGGCAGCAAATTAAACTACAAATTCATTTACCCAATGCAATTTCAGTTGGCAAATTTAATTCAATTCGCACAAACGAAAGTTTATCTCGCCGCTTGGGGTAATTATGTTCGCATTTAGTGCGAGATTATGGTACACTGAATTAACAGAGGATGGGGGGTGAGACTGAGCTCCATGCAAATTAAAACTCATTCATGCTTTTGCCGAATAAATGCAATTTCTATAATTTCTTTTTGTGCGCCTTCCCTGTCCGGGTCGCCGCTACCGCCCGCCTGCCTTTTCCTGTCCGCCCCACTTCACCGTATTTAATGGCACAAAATGGCCCACAGAAATGGGGCCCGACGACATTTTGTGTAATTTATTTGGCCTACGGGCGCATCCGTCGGAGTCGGAGTCCCTTCTCCCGGGCTCCACTTTCTCCCCTCAACGCAGACGATGAGGCGCGCAAATACTTTAAGACGATTTTATGTAAATGTTTTTCGTGCTCATGTTTTAAGTGTGTTGGCATCGTCTTCGACAAACGGCGAAAAAAGGCAAGCGTCGACCGCTAGGACAAAGGATGCGGCCGGATTTCAACAGCCTCGTGGTTCACATGCACTCAGAGAAAATGCGATTGGAATTAGATTATTATTAAGAGAGGCTTTTGAAAATGTAATCTTCAGCGATGCTTAAATTATTTAAATATATGTTTGATTAGCTATATTTTTCTTTTATGCATTATTACATCTCTTAATAATGTCTGCAATGTCTGCTTAAAATTCCACAGTTGATGAATTATTTCCAATAAAATATCTTACAAATACTTTTTCCCTTTAAAACTCCTTGTGATGTTATTTTTGATGTGTTTTCCCAGTGTTTCTGTTATCCTCTCAGGCTGCTCGGCTCCTTTACCGTGTCTGTTCATTCGGAATTTTATTCAAAATGGATTATGCCGCCTGTGAGTGAAAAGAAAAACAAAACACAAGAAATAATTTTGCACCATTTTGGCCACGATGCTGCTGGTGTTGTTTTTGTTGTTATTTTTTCTGGTGTGCTTTTTCTTTTGTTTTTACTTTCGTTGCCGCACTCGCGTTTTTCCCGCCGAATTTGTAAGTGTTTATGTTTATGCGACAAAGTGCCAAGGACCCCCCAGATACCGGATTCCCTCGCTCCAAACAACTCTTGGGCAATGCTGATAATGCCCTTAGCCAGGCCTGGTTGAAACCTTAAAGCGACGACCACTAAAGAGTCGAGTTTAATGAATGGCGAAATTGGTGTTTGATTTCGGTGCGGCCATAAATCTTCATATGCCGTGCTGGTGGCTCCGGTCCCATGTGTGCCGCTGACTCAACTGGCAATTATCTCGCCTTTCCAGTTTCCCAATTTTCCAGTTTTCGCCGGTTTTTTTTTTCACTTAAGTTGAAGTAAATCAATATGCCCGGCACGGTATAAATTTACGACAAATAACGCATTAAATTGAATTGCTAAATTTAATTTTATTGTCGGATCGTGCGTTGGAGTTTTCGTCGGGATTCCTGCTTTTTCTTCGTCTGCCAAACTGCATAACTCTTTCGTTTATTAACCATTTCCCGCATTTTCAGGCCACACATGCCTGCCAAGTGCACGGTGAGAAATAAGGGTTTTAATTTAAAATTTACAGGAAATAAAAATAGGAGAAAGGCGAACTTAGGGAAAGAGAAGGGATTAAAGTACTTAAAAGAATCCTATTTTTTCTGACAGATAGAGCTATAAATATTTTATTTGTATGGTATCCGATGAAATATATTTATTTATTAAAACCCAGTATAAATATTCATCAACTGAATAAATACCAGTTTAAAATTCGTTTTTCTTGTGTACCAAAACCCACCCACTAGCCGGGTATATCGAACCAACAAAGGCGCCAGACGATGGCAATGCCATCACTGGCGATGGTGACAACGCCAGCTGGCGTGATAAGCCATTCATTACGATTATTATGGAGGAGGTGCCAGAGCCGAGGGGAGTATGGGTGTGGGAGCCGGGACACGGGCTCCGGAATATGGGTTATGGGTAGGCGGATCATGGGGAACACACGCGACATGTGTGTGTCTTGAACTCGGCGAGCAAATAAAAAAATACTGCTGATAGGAGTAAAAAATTTTCATACTCATTTATTTTTATTTACTGCGCGCAATTTGCACATAAAAGCCAGAAAGCTAGGGCCAAAGCCCGAGCTGAGCCTGAAATCAAAGCCAAAATCGAGTCGAGCCGAGCCCATGGCGTGTGAAAGGGTTTTTCTTGTTTTCCTTTTTTTTTTGGGAGAGGCAGCGACAATCTCTGACTCTTTTTGGCACAGCTGAAAATATGGAAAAATTATGCGTGGCCATAAAAGCTGAGCGCGGCTAAACTGAGCGGTGCACGGCAATGTCGATGACGATGCCGATGCCGATGTCAATGGCACTGTCAATATTTAAGTTTTGGCATTGTTATGACAGCGGAGCGCTGGAGTCGAGTCGCTGCGATGGCGGAAAGTTTTTGCGTCAAGTTAATTTATGGTGTTCATGTGTGCAAATGTTGTCATAAATGTCAAGCGATTTTTTTGTGGGAATTTTGCGTTTAAGAAATATGATCGTATCGAACGATTGGCGATTTCGGTTGGGTCATGCGTGTAAAATTAACTGCAAGCGGCGGCTGGCTCTTTAATTATTATGATGATGATGATGACGATGATGGGCTGGCTTTTGGGCGAACAAAATTCAAATTGAATAGAGACCGAGCCTAGGCCCGAAAGATATTTTATTTCATTTGGTTTTATTCGGTTTCCCTTAAATAAAGCCCGTACTGTGGCAGCGAAAATCACAGGGCAGAACTAAAGCGGCTGCGGGGCGTATGCGCAATCTATTTTATTTGTGTTTTGGGGAGGCGAAGACTGCAGAGGACCAAGATAAATTTATTTCCAGCCTGGACTCGAAGTCGGACTCCCTTTTAATTTGCGATTTTCCGCTTGTTTTGCCAATTAGGCGCCATTTGACTTTACGATTGCGAAAAGAGTTCCCCGCAACAGAGTCCGCGTGGCCAGAACTTTGACAGAATGCTGGCCATTCGCCTGGCAATAAATTTAACCCTTGACCCTTTGTTTGTCATCGGCCAGAGTTTGCCAGATTCCGATTATTGCCGCCGGCAGACAACAACTTTCGAATGGATTTTAATTCAATTAGCATCAGCGAAGGCAAGTCAATTGTAAAAGAGTTTTACTTTCATCTCCATCTGTTTTTGCGGCCCGACTCTCCGGCTTTTCCGGCTGGTTTTCTTCAAGCATAATTTACTTAGGCAGCCAGGCAGCCGGATTCTTGTGGCAAGCTCATAAATACCAAATCTGCTTGAGTTGGCATTGTTGCCATTGCTTGAAGCTTGTTTATGTTGCCTGGCAAGTGAAAGTTAATACGCGTGCGAATTTCCCAAGCGCTTTTCGCACAAGCTGGTAGCCAAAAAAAAAAAAAATAATGATATTAAACTTTGCCAAAGGTATTATATTTCATGCGAGATGACATCAGCTTTCGTATCACGAGTTGCACTGAGTGTGTGTATCTCGTATTTGGGGCAAACTTTTGGGGGCCAGGCTCTGGATGCGATAAGAAGACAACTCTCAGAGTCTTTTCCACATTATCCCGCCCCTGCATTTTCATGGAATGCAATAAAAAACTTTTCAGACAGCCTCCCCGAGTATGCAATGCAAATTGTGTAAACAAATTTAAGGAGAACGCGGCGGCGTCTATGAACTGAACAAAGTAAATAAATAAAGCCACGAAGCCCAATAAATTGACTGAGAACGCACTTGTAGTCGTTGTCGTCCTCCCCAAAAAATAACAGAGAGAAGAATGAAAAAATAATAATAATTCGGACACTAATCCGGGCTTAGAAACTTGGCTTTATTTTAATCAAACCGACGGAGCGAGCAGCAGCAGCAGCACGAAAAGTTCGAGCTTCCCACACAAAAAACCCGGCGGGAGGGAGGAGGCAGAGTATAAAAAGAAGCCATTGGCGAAATACGCGACAGCCACGATAAGGGGATAAGTCTCTGGAGGAGATGGAATTCGATGGGACGGTGGAATGGGCGTCCTGTGTATCCGGGTCCAAATGAAGTTCAACTTGTGCCGACTTTAAGTTTCTGCCGGAGCACGACAAATGCCCCTGCATATGGCAGCTGTTGAGCTTGGAGCACGGAAATGGGTGCTACACAGGGAGAAGAAGCTCGGGGAATTTAAAGGGATAACTTGTAGGATTGTTGAAGTTCTGAATTTAAATATTCGCAACAAGTTGTAAAAATAACATCATAGAGAGATTTTAATGGCCTTAGCAAGTATCTTGTCACAGACACCCATTTAAAATGTTTAATATTCAAGAAAATACATTTTAAGTACCGTTTTACCAATTTAAATAAAGGATATTATATATTAATTTTCGCCAGCGATTGTCCAATTGAAATAAATATGTTTTTGCGTGTGTGTGTATGGGTAAAGAGACCACAAATGGTATACGTGCAGCACTCACAATAACGACAGACACATACACGGAGCCCAGCCGAAAGCAGCCGGAAAGAATTGCTCTGTAATTTAATTTAACCAACGATGGTGGAGAGCCGGAGGCGAGAGCAGGGTGCTGGAGTAACTGGGAACTGGAAGCCGTGGGAATGAGATGAGAAAAAATGGTGGTCGGGCGCCGGTTAGTGGTGCGTGCGCCATAAGCTAAAATGTCAATATTTGCCTATGCCACGCATAAAATGCCAAGGCATATGCCTTGTGGTGGGCATTCATTCAAAGGCATGCCTTTCGGTGCCGTCGTCAGTGTTTCGTTTCGTTCCGTTTCCTTTTATATATTTTTCTTTTTTCGCTCATTGCCGCCAGTTGTTTGACGCTCGCCAACAACATCCTCTATCTGGCTGTGTAATGTCAGCGGCGATGGCAGCGCGGCGAGCGGAAATTAGCAAACGATTTGAGCAGCCGAAAAAAAAATAACCGAGGAACGTAAACGGGGCGTATGCGTGTTATTTGATTTTTTGCCGATTTTCTGCCGTTGCCAACGCCAAGAATATATATAGATGTATATTTTCTTTAATAATTTCCTGTTATAAACAAATCAAGGATGTAATAACGCAGTTCAATGCGTAAATGTTGCTGTCTACCGCCGCCCGCCCCAAGCAGCTCCTTGGTGGCTGCTTGAAAATAAATGCCACTGATTATGATCTTAAAAGCCATCAGAAACCGTAATGGCCGAGAAAAGTGAACTTTGCCAACGATGTGGAAACGCGGTCGGAGGCACATAGTGAACCCACTAACCTACAAAGTGCAGAGAGAGAAAATGCTGACATTTAAAATTTTAAAGTGTTCCAATAATCCTTGTAATACTTAACAAATAACCGAGCATGTAGGTTATTCTCTATATATTATAGCAGATTTAATTTTGTTTTGAAAATATAGAGAAATTCACAAAATTTTCTAAAGTGCAGGGCAAGATTCACAAGCAGACATATCCTCGAACCCCGAGGAAAGTATCTCAAGGACTAAGCCCATTAGCCCATTGCTGTTGAACCTTTTTTTCGTTGCGGGCTCCTGGCATTTGCTTTGCCTTCTTTTGCATGAAAATGCTGCCAAAAAAAAAAAAAGAATGTAAAATACTTAAGCTAACGTAAAGGGCTACTACGCTCACACAGACACGGCCCAGGCACACACAGGACCTCCACTCTCGCATAAACATGCGCATCTAGGATGGCAAATGTAAGTAAAGAAACAACAACAAGTCTTCAGCCGAGCAAGTCAAGTGTATGAAAAGTAACAAAGACCTAACGAGAATTACAGCCACACACACGTCCTACACTCGCACAGCAGCCTCAACATGCACATGTACGAAATAATGAGAAAATATCAAAAGTGCCCAGGCTCACGCACACACTTT
>JAEIIM010048873.1:0-11882 GCA_018874515.1 Drosophila greeni | reverse complement strand
CATAAATACATTTCCTTCTTGTTATATCCTAATACACCCCTTTAATCTTTTCAAAATCATAGACTTTAGCTCGTACTAAATTAAAGTCTGTTCTAGCCTTCAGTCCTAATTTCCTGAAAATTAGTTTATGATTCCTGAAGCACGCACAGTATTTGCTTATATAACAGGCCAAAGAGTGTGTGGAGCACAAAACCCCGGACTTGAGCTTATGTAAAATACATAAACAATTCAGACATGGTCTCCCCCCAAAGCACTACGTCATAGTCACGACAAACAAAACCCCAACACCTGGCACCCTCCACACCATTGGCAAGGTGGGTTTCCTTCATTCACAAAAATTAAGCAAAGCACAGAGCGCACCGGAGCTGGGGCTATTGTAATCCCCATGTGTACACTGCGCATGTCCCAGTGCATTTGCGGGCAATCGAACGGAAAGAGACTCACCTCGGCTTTTGGGAATAATGTGCGCCAAGTTCAAGCGAACGCGTTGCGACGGCAATCAAAGAAGCGCGCCAATCAAATGCGCCTCGGCTTATGCAACATTTCGTGCTCCAGCGGATGAAGTTATGGCTATAGCTGCGGGATCTTGGAGATGCGGAGATCCAGAAGAAACACTATTTACACCAGTTTAGGCCAGGCAGCAGTCGCCCCAGCGGAGGGACGTCTTCTGAGACGGACTGTTACGCGTCCTAAAGTGTAACCCGCACATGTGCCCCGACTGTTGGGAGGACGTAAAAGGCCCGCATTAAACCAGTGCCACCTGGCTCCACGACGGACCAGAAAAGTTGGTCGACTTATATAAATAATCCAAATTCAGACGCACTGTCGGGTTGGATTGGATTAATTCCTTCGATTCAAGGTGCGCCACGCGTATCGATTTAGTCGGTAACTAAGTCTTGCGATTAAACTAAAGCCATTCGATTTCCATAAACAAATAGAGGCAGTCTCGGGCTAGGGGCTAATGGTTAACTAAAGCACGTTAGCCGTCGGACCGTGCTGGCGGTTAGAGCGACAAAATTATAACTGAATTGGAAGTTCAAGTACTGGAGTCCCATCGGCAACCGATGCCGTCGTCTTCGTCGGGAATCGCCAAGAGCCGAGTGGGCGTTCATTTTGTGTATGTGCGCAGGAATTTTGGCCGAATCAGCGGATGAATTGTTGCCTGGAAGCGCCGCCGCCACTCGACTCAACTTGGGGGTGGATGTCAGCGCAGGGGAAGTTGCCAGCACTTGTGGTGAAAAGCTCATCCAGTTCGGAGAAGTCGAGTGCCCCCCGGGTGGAATAAAACACCATGGTTAAACACTTACAAAGTCACATTGAGAGGGTCTTAGAGAGTACATCAATTATGGATCTAGACTAGTTAAAAGGAAATCTTAAAATTGGGTTTCTCAGTTAGTAGCCAAACTTCTCGTTCAAGTGGGTTATGCCATCGCCACTCTGATTGGTGGGCGGCACCCACTTGGCGTACTTCTCGCTGTCCTCGTGCTCGGCCAGCTCGTCCAGGTCCATGTCCACGTCCTGGCGCTGTTTGTTGCGTTGTCGTTGGCGTTGACGTCGCTTCTTTTGCAATGGATCCTCGGCTTCCGGTTCCGGAGTGGCGTCTGCGGGGTGGCTTGTCTTTTCCACGGCCTCGGCTGCTGAAGCAACAGTGTCACTGTCGCTGCGAGCTGTTGAAGTTTCCGTTGAAACATTTGTTGTTGACATCACGTCGACTGGTTTTAGGACTTCCGGTTCAGCGTTTGCTGGTTCGCTCGCTTCCGATTCGGCAGGGGGTTCGCTTTCCGGCAAGTTCTCGTGCTTTGGTTTTGCCACAGCTTCCGTTGCCGTCTCTTTTTCCCCTTCTTGGTTAGCTCCAACTCGGTCCGTTTCTGGTGCCTTTGACTCTTCCTCTTCGTCTTCCTCTTCATCCGAGGCAAATGCTTTGGATTGGGGCTTTGTCTGTGTACTGGTCGGCGCCTTGACCACCTTAAATTTGCTGAATTGATTTCGCTTGCCAATCATGGGCAGCTGCCGTTTGATGGCGGCACTGCCTTCCTGGCCTGGGGATTCATCCTTGGCTGTCGCTTTGCCAGTGGCGAAAGGTAAGGCTGTGGGCTTGGCTATCTTCAACAAGCGCTGCACCTTCTGCTGTTCGCCCCTGAGGCGGTGTTGCTCTAACTACAAAAATAAAGCGGGTTAGTCTTGATCTGTAATTAATTATCTGTCCTTGCTACTCACTCTTAGCTTCTTGATCTCGGTCTTGTCTAGTTGCTCGACGTCCTCGTTGAGCATGTCCATAAAGTTATCCAGATCGTCGCCAACAGTCTGCTGCTTTTCGGCCATTTCCTTCAGCTTTCTCTCCTTCTGCTGGTAGGAGCCTATTTCGAGCTCCACCTTGTCCATGAGGGCATTAAGTTCGCACTCCTGCTTTAGCTGTTGAACACTCAAGTTAAATAATATTTCAGGAATAGATCACCAAGACCTACCAGATCCTCATAGGTCAAGGTGACACTGGCACCGGTATTCGCCAAACGCTGCTTCTTGCGCTCTACGTCTCCAGTGCGGTCCCAGAAGTCATCCTCGTCGTCCGAGTCCCCTGCCTTGACAATTTTCCGTTTTTGCGCCTCCTGATTAGCCTGACGCAGAACACCGTGCCTATCCAGCGTGCGGCAAGCCTCCAGGGCACACTGGACCACGCAGTCCTTCTTGCGACCCTTGTGATTCACCTCGACGACAATCGGCCTGCCATTCGAGTCGTCTAGTGGCAGCTCTACGCGGCAGACGAAGGAGCCGGAAGACAGCTCGTCGCACTTGTACTCCAAACTAAGGCCCTCGCGCTCGAAAAAGCCACGGAGGGTTTTCTTTGGGTCGTCGAAGAATGTATCCTCGTTGTTGGTGCTGGCGTAGGGATTGTGGGTGAGATCCGTCTCCTCGTCGGCGTCGTCGCCCATACCCCAGCTGACGCCCTCGTTGCGCTCGCGCTCCTCGGCCGCCAGAATTTGCAGCTCCCTCTCCAGCGCAGCATCGGCGAGCTCCTTGTCCCGTTTTTGGCGCAGCTCTGTCACCGAGAGCTCGGACTCGGGCTCCTCGTCTTCGCCAGGACCCTGCAGGATATAGACGCGAGTGCTGCCGCCCAGCTTAAGCATGTGGCCAACCCGCATGCGGATGAAAACCTTCGGGGGCAGGCGCTGCTTGTTTAGGAAAGTCCCATGTGTGCTGCCCAAGTCGTAGACGTACCAGCCCTCCGGCTGTTCGTTTTTAGGAGTTTCCTCCTGGTCCTCGTCCTCCACCTCATCTTGATTCTCGACCTTGGCGGGTGCCTTGGGCTTGTACTGCAGCACGGCGTGAAAGCGTGAGATCGTGGGATGGGCGGCAGCCACATCGTTTTCGGGCAGACGGCCAAATGTCCAGACCGCCTGTTGCTGCAGCTGGCGCACCTGATCGATGATTTGGCCGGACTTGAGCACCTCGAAGCTATAGATCCGGTCGGCGGCTGGAGGAGCAGACCAGCGAGGAACCTTGTAGGGACAGGCAGCCGCTGGCGAGGATTTTGGAATTTTCGGAACTTTGGGCGGCGGGGGTGGCGGTTCAGCGGGCGCCTCGGGACGTGGCTTCTCCGTGACGATCACTTTGGGCTTGGGCAGCGGAGCGGGCACCTTAAACTCGTTCATGCTCCCCCAATTGCAAAATATGTTTATATCCGCGGAGTAAACAAAATCAACAAAATCAAAATATCGATATATCGATATTTTTCTTGATATTTATACCTATATCACGATTTTCTGTTTGTCCAAATATTAAAACAGCGATATTCTTATTTTATATTAGTAACTTTTTTTTATATAAATAGCAATCCTCGCCAAGCATTTAAGGAGGAGGTTTCTTTAATGACTTTTTTATTATTAAAATAAACAATTAATTACTATTAAATTTACAGGTACGCTGATTTCGTATGGCTTTAATTAATAGAGATCTTATTACCGCGATGTAATTTTACTTATTTCGCCGTAACTTCTTATTTGAATATGATTCGGCCAGGAAACTTACAAAATATACATAAGCTGACACTACTAAAGCAGAAATAGAAAAAAATACAAAATGTAAGCCAAAAATTCATAATTTCTTTAATATAAGCCAGCTGCACTAAATAAGCTGCGGCATGAAAAACGATCAGAAATTTGATTTAATAATAAAGTCTTTGGTCGTAATAATCAGAAAGATAATTTAAATTAATTGTATTTAAAGTATCGATTAAGCCGCACTGTGAACGGTTGCGAATTTTTTACAAAAGTGGACAGCGACGTTACAGAAAAAAGTTGGCAGGGCCACTTTGAACACCCCGCCAGTTTTTGTTTTGTTTTTATTTTTATCGTTTTTACATATTTTGTTTAATTTTTTTTTTGCATTCATATGTTTTTATTTAACATTTTTTTTCTCCGGTACTATGGCGTTTTCGCAGTCGTTCGATTTTGGCGACAGCACGTTCATGGAGCTGGAGAAGGGCGTGCAGAGGACAGCCGGTAAGGAGAATTTTTGCCCACAAAATTCCGACACTAGATTGAGCGCAGCCAAGAAATCCAAGGTAACCTCCATCCAGGAGAGTGAAAACTACTCGGACTTTTTTCGAGACGAGTTTTCCTACGAGGTGGAACAAGCAAAAAAGGCGCCGGAGCATTCGGTGGTCAATGTGTCCTTGATAGAGGCAGCCCTTTTGAAAGGAGTCACCCATCGCGACTCTGGCGACTTGGACAAGCAAGTCTGCTCTGAGGATCTATTCGAGCCGGAGGAGAAGAACAAGGAAGATGACAGGGATCTAGCCAATCTGGACGAGAGCAGCTTCCTGTGTCCAGCGCAGGATGAACGGGCTTCCAAGCAGCTGAAGGAGGATCTGTTGCGCAGCCGTTGCATTCTGGCCAAGCGGGGCGACCACCACGAGATCTCGCGCACCACTCAGAATCTGAGCAGCATGTCGCCCAACCAGCTGCGAGTGTCGCCCAATTCTTCTAGTATCCGCGAAGCTCAGCCAAACACCGACAGCATCCGCAATGTTTCCCCCGAAAGAAGAAAACCACCCGCAGATCTGGAGTCGCTGAAATCCATCGCGTCATGGAACCTGCCGCACAGCATTCAGAACGAATACAAAAAAAAGGGCGTCCTGCGTATGTTCGACTGGCAGGTGGAGTGCCTCAGCAAACCCCGCGTGCTCTTCGAGCACTGCAATCTGGTCTACTCCGCACCTACGTCGGCGGGCAAGACGCTCGTGAGCGAGATCCTCCTCCTAAAGACCGTTCTAGAGCGCGGCAAGAAGGTGCTGCTCATCCTCCCCTTTATATCGGTGGTACGCGAGAAGATGTTCTACCTGCAGGACTTGCTCACGACGGCTGGCTATCGAGTGGAGGGCTTCTTCGGGGGCTACACTCCGCCCGGCGGCTTTGAGAGCATAAACGTGGCCATCTGTACCATCGAGAAGGCCAACTCAATCATCAATAAGCTTCTGGAACAGGGCAAACTAGACACCATTGGCATGGTGGTGGTGGACGAAGTGCATCTTATCTCGGACAAGGGACGCGGCTATATTCTGGAGCTCCTGCTGGCCAAAATCCTTTACATGTCGCGCCGCAATGCTCTACAAATTCAAGTGATCACCATGTCTGCCACTCTGGCCAATGTGGAGCTGCTGCAGCGTTGGCTGGACGCCGAACTGTACATCACGGACTATCGCCCTGTGGCCCTGCAGGAGATGATCAAGGTGGGCACCAAGATCTTCGACCAGCAGCTCAAGTTTCTGCGCGACGTCTCGCAGCAGGCGGAGCTGCGACAGGCCCTGGGAAACGACTCTGACCATGTTGCCCAGCTGTGCATCGAGACGCTGCTTGAGGGCTGCTCGGTCATCGTCTTCTGTCCCTCGAAGGATTGGTGCGAGAACCTGGCCGTTCAACTGGCCACTGCCATGCACGGGCTCATCAAGTCCGGCTCGGATCTAGGCCAGCGTCTGCGGGCTAATTTAAGTCCGGAGGCCATTGAGGAAGTTAAGAAACAGCTTAGAGACATTCCAACAGGTAGGTAACTGAAGCTAAGGTTAAAAACAGTAAATAACCTATTTTCTACTCAGGAATCGATGCGGTCATGTCCAAGGCTGTCACCTATGCCTGCGCCTTTCACCACGCTGGCTTGACCACCGAAGAGCGGGACATAGTAGAGGCCTCTTTTAAGGCGGGAGCACTGAAAGTACTGGTAGCTACTAGTACCCTAAGCTCGGGCGTGAATCTGCCCGCTCGACGAGTACTGATACGCTCACCCTTATTCGGTGGCAAGCAGATGAGCTCCCTCACCTACCGCCAGATGATCGGACGAGCGGGTCGAACCGGCAAGGATACGCTGGGGGAGTCCATCCTGATTTGCACGGAGAGCAATGCACGCATAGGCCGTGAGCTGGTGACGGCACAACTGCAGCCCATAACATCCTGCCTGGAGATGGATGGGAGTGTAGGTCGGCTATCCTTTATCCTAGCAAACTCTTAAATAACATTCCTTTACAGACTCACTTGAAACGTGCTCTTCTGGAGGTCATATCCTCTGGCGTGGCCAGCACCAGGCAGGATATAGATTCGTTTGTTAATTGCACTTTGCTAAGTGCCCAGAAGGCCTTGGCAGCTCAATCCCCCAATGACGAGCCACCACGGGAAAAAGATTCAGATGGCAACTACATCTGTGATGCCCTGGATTTCCTAGTCGAGTACGAGTTCATCCGCCTCCAAACAGATGAGGAGGCGGATACCTCCTCCTATGTGGCCACTCGTCTGGGAGCCGCCTGTTTGGCCTCCTCCATGCCGCCCTCCGACGGCCTCATCCTCTTCGCCGAGTTGCAGAAGTCCCGTCGCTGCTTCGTCCTTGAGTCCGAACTCCATGCTGTCTACCTGGTGACACCCTACTCCGTGTGCTATCAGCTGCAGGATCTTGACTGGCTGATTTACCTTGACATGTGGGAGAAGCTGAACCCGGCTATGAAAAAGGTGGGAGAATTGGTCGGGGTCAAGGAGGCATTTCTCGTCAAGGCGATGCGTGGGCAGACGAATCTGGACTACAAGCAAATGCAAGTACACAAGCGGTGAGTGTGTTAGAATTGTTCCATCTGGATTGAAGTGAAGTTTACGTTTCCTCTTGTGCACAGTTTTTACACCGCTCTGGCGCTGCAGGAGCTGGTCAACGAGACGCCTATCAATGTGGTGGTTCACAAATTCAAGTGCCATCGCGGTATGCTGCAGAGTCTCCAACAGATGTCCTCCACCTTTGCGGGCATTGTGACCGCCTTCTGCCACTCCCTGCAGTGGTCTACCCTTGCCCTGATAGTGTCCCAGTTTAAAGACCGCCTTTTCTTCGGTATTCACCGGGATCTTATCGATCTGATGCGGCTGCCTGATTTGTCACAGAAACGAGCACGGGCTCTCTTCGATGCTGGCTTCACCAGCTTGGTAGAGGTGGCAGGAGCCGATGCTTTGGAGCTGGAGAAAGTGCTCTTCAACTCGCTCAGTTTTGACTCTGCGAAGCAACACGACCACGAGAACGCCGAGGAGGCAGCCCTTCGCAACAAAGTACGCAACTTTTTCATCACGGGCAAGGCGGGCATGACTGTTGCGGAAGCTGCCAAGCTGCTGATAAACGAAGCTCGTCAGTTTGTTCAACACGAGATTGGCGTGGGCAGCATCAAGTGGACGCAGGAGCATCCAAAGGCCGCGGAGTCTTCAAAGTCGCTCGACAGCAGAATGGAGGTGGAACTGCATATGTCTTTAGAGGAGCAGCATGTTCAGGCGCAGATTCCCTCGTCAAAGAGAAGACTGGCAAGTCAAGAAAGGAATAATAATGCTGAAGACGCTTCGCAGCCGAAAATAGCCAAACTGGATCCACAAGTGGAAGGGAAAAAAAGAAGCAGTGAAAGGATACAGCGCCGTTCTCAAGTCTTGAACCGAAGTCTTAACAACGGCAACCCTCAAAAGTCTGCCGAGAAAGCTCAGGAAGTATTGCCCTCTAATGGAAATGTTTTGGAATCCGAAAGACCCACGAAGTCGCCCTTGAATAATCATAATCGGGATTTGATGAAGAAGGATTTCCACTCAGAAAAGACCGCACCACAGACCCCAATTGTAAAAACCAAAGAAAATGCGCAAATTCCTGAAGTTCCCTCCCAAAAACATACACCGAAGAAAACCCAATCATCAGAATTACCCTCAGTTCAAAAACAGGGTTCAGAGATCAATAGAGAAAGCAATCCCGTGGCTAGTATCCACAATACACCCACAGCACGTGAGGAAGAGCCCAGCACCAGTGCCAATGCCCGCAAGGAACTGCTGAGAAAGGAGATAGCCGAACGCCGTCGGATTGCCCTGATGAAAATCAACCAGAAACGCGCCGATCGGGCTGCCACACCCCCCATCGAGCGTTCTCCAAGCACGGTAAAGGAGGCAACCACTACTGCAAAGCCAAGCCAAGTTCAGACAGAAAAGGAAGTATGCAATAGCAACAAGGAGAATTTGGGAGCCAATGGAAACTTGGGTTCAAAGCCTTTTAAGGAGCCCTTCAGTAAAGAGTCCTCAGTGACCCCTACACGCAGGCAGAGTGGCAGTACAGTTACTACCCTGCCCCGCAGGAGCCCGCGCAATCATACGCCCACCCAGACTCAGACCAATACCCAGACTCGCACTGCCTCAAGGAAACCTTCCGCGGCGGAAGAGGATCTTTTCATGGCAGACGATTCCTTTATGCTGAGCTCGGGAGTGACGGCTGCACTTACGGCCGTCGATAGTAAGATGCCAGCTCCCTCGGAGGCAGATGAGATACCCAGCTCACAGCCGAAAGAGCCGGAGGTGGTGGCCACTGCCTTGACGCCGCATGCCTCCAGGCTGATGCGCTCATTTCAGCTTCGATCGCAGCGAATGCAGAGTCCCAGGGCGCAAACCAAGGAACCAGAGACTGTCCCCACAGAAACCACAAATTCCTCCAATGCAGCCTCCTCCATAGAGCTCTCAGACATGTCGCTGGAGAACTCTTTGATAAAGAATCCACTGCAGCTAAATGCCTCGCACATCCTCAGCTGCTCCAAGGCGGACGACAATGCCTCCAGTTTCAGCAGCATCGACATTATCGACATCTGTGGCAACAGGCAACTGTTCCAAATGGCCCTCATGGAGCTCTTAGAGGCCACGCGGTGCGGCTTCAGCGTGGCCCTGCAGGCACAGGCAGGCAGGCAGAAACCCCTAATCGGAGCCAACCTATTGATCAACCAGGTGGCGGCGGCAGAGCAGCGAGAGGCTGCAGCCGGGCAGCAGATTCTGTTCCAGGTGGACGACAGCTGCTTCATTGCCGGTTTGTCCTTCTGTCTGGCAGACAATGTGGTTTACTATTTAAATATGCAGGAGGACATGCAGAACCAGGGGCAGAGAGTGGTTCCCACAAGTCTGAAGGAGCAGGAGCTGTGCAAGCTGTTGGCACGCCCGGATCTAACGCTCATCATGCACGATGGCAAGGAACAGCTAAAGAAACTTTTGAAGGCCATACCAAAGCTTGACAAGATCGCTGTGAAGTTGGAGGATCCTAAAGTAGGCAACTGGCTATTGCAGCCGGACAAGACGCTCAGCTTTCAAAATATGGTAACTTTAAAGGATTAATCCGTCACGGGCTTATTATTATATTTATTAATCCTCTAGTGCCAGCAATTCGCTCCGGAGTGCACAGCTCTGGCCGATCTCTGTGGCAGCGGTCGTGGATACACCAGCTATGGTCTCGACAGTTCCAGTGCTATTTTGCCCAAGATCAGGGCCTCCATCGAGGCCTGTGTTACTGTACATATACTTAAGGGACAGCTAGAGAATCTGGAAAGGATCGGCGATGGTCAGTTGCTTAAGTTTTTCAGGGGTAAGTCTGAGTTTATAAACATTCCGATCTCAGAGATATAGAGATTTCTTTTTAGACATAGAAATGCCCATTCAGCTGTCCCTCTGCCACATGGAAACCGTGGGCTTTCCGGCCAAGGAGCAGCGGCTTCAGCGTCTCTTCCAGCACATGGTGGCCGTAATGAAGAAACTGGAGGGTAAGATCTACGAGCAGCATGGGTCGCGCTTTAACCTCGGCTCTACGCAGGCCGTGGCCAAGGTGCTGGGCCTCCATCGCAAGCCATCTGGACGTGTGAGTACCTCCCGGCAAGTGCTGGAGAAGATAGACTCAC
Organism: Drosophila greeni; assembly: GCA_018874515.1. Classification (NCBI taxonomy): domain Eukaryota; kingdom Metazoa; phylum Arthropoda; class Insecta; order Diptera; family Drosophilidae; genus Drosophila; species Drosophila greeni. The sequence continues at coordinate 1,684 of JAEIIM010048873.1, read as the reverse complement.
CCATTTCCCTGCTGATTCTGGCCCACCGTAAATTGAGCACACTTCTGGCGAAGAGCATGCAGCCGTTACTGAAGTGCTGCGAGTCCAACCGCATCCATGGTCAGAGCATCACATATACGGCCACGGGTCGCATTTCGATGACGGAGCCAAATCTGCAGAATGTGGCCAAGGACTTCGTGATAAAGGTGGGATCGGACGGGATAAACATATCTTGCCGCTCGGCCTTCGCTCCCATGGATGAGAAGCTGTGCCTGCTCTCAGCGGACTTCTGTCAGCTGGAGATGCGCATCCTGGCTCATTTGTCGCAAGACAAGGCTCTAGTTGAAGTGATGAACTCGCCACAGGATCTGTTCACAGCCATTGCGGCTCACTGGAATCGCATAGACGAAGCCGAGGTGTCGGAGCACATGCGCAATGGCACCAAGCAGATCTGCTATGGCATCGTTTACGGCATGGGCATGCGCAGTCTGGCCGAGTCTCTGAAGTGCACGGAGCAGGAGGCGCAGATGGTGTCTGAGCAATTCCACCAGGCCTATCCGGGCATCCGGACCTACACCCAAAAGGTGGTAAAGTTCGCCCGTAACAATGGCTATGTGGAGACCATCACGGGACGACGGCGCTACTTGGATCACATCAACAGTGGCGAGGCGCAACTTAAGAGTAAATTGGGCTAAGATTCTTTCTATGATAATTTAAAAATCATTTCCTTTTCCCACAGAGCAGGCTGAGCGCCAGGCCATCAACTCAACCATCCAAGGATCCGCCGCGGATATTGCCAAAAGCGCCATCATCAAAATGGAGAAGAATATCTCCCGCTATCGGGAAAAGCTGGGAGTAGCTGAAAATTCAGTTAATCTCGTTCTCCACCAGCACGATGAACTAATCTTTGAAGTGCCCACCGACAAGGCGAAAAAGATAGCCAAGGTGCTTAGCCTAACAATGGAGAACTGTGTGAAGCTCAGTGTGCCGCTTAAGGTGAAGCTGAAAATGGGACCTAGTTGGGGGGAAATCCAGGAGATTAGGGTGTAGGTAGTTATAAAATATACTTATTTATTATTTAGGGTAATAAATTGTATAGGATCTCTTAAGGAATAATCATTAATTCCCAGCTTGCTTAGCCTCCCACTCAGTCCAGGAGCCGGCATAGGCCTTCGCGCTGCAAGGAATTTTTACAAAATTAAATTTACAAAAATAAAGCAATGTAAAAGTTAAACCGTACTTCGTGAATCCCAAGGTGCTAGCCAAATTGGCAGCTCTGGCGGCACGTCCGCCCGCCTTGCAGGAGAAGATCAGGACCGCATCAGTTGGAGGTTTCTCGCGTCCATAGGCCTTGGCGAATTCCTCATTCGGCAAGTTCAAGGCTTTCTCCAATTCGGGCACTGTAAACGAGAAAAGGGTGTGGCGCCCATTAAGCCGGCTAATCCCTGGACTTTGGAGCTCCACTCACATGGTATGTTTATGCTGGCGGGCAGGACACCGGTTTCCTTCAGCTCTATTTCGTTACGGACGTCGAACAGGTACTTTTCGGGATGGTTGGGCACGTCCTTGACTTCTTCGTAGGTGGCCATAATAGAAATTTAATGTTTCTTTAGAATATATATTAATCAACGCTAAGTAAACCCGGTAAGCTTCCGTATCTCTAGTGTGACTGCGACGTCACCCTTCCAATATACCAAGCGGAAAG
>JAEIIM010048584.1:0-11132 GCA_018874515.1 Drosophila greeni | reverse complement strand
TCTAAATAACTTTAAAAAAGTTTAAATTACCCGCCAGTTGCGGGCCTTGGCGATATTTATCGATAGCATTTTCAAAGCTTTACCCGGTAGGGACGTCCGCGTTTTTGCAGCGGTACACAAAGGTCACACTGCAGGCATTGTTGGTCACCTTGTTTTGAATTGAATCTAAGTTGGTTAAAGAAATAAACCCATGTCCTTGCGAAATGGCAGCCGCATCCGAGGATATCAGCGTGTATTCGATTCGCCTGGTCATCGCAGACTTTTACATGGAAAAGCCGCAATTCGGATTGGATCCCTGCTACTCTGAGTTGCGCGGCAAGGAGATCAAGCGGGTTAGTCCGCTCCTATTTCACCATAGTCATGGAGTTCGGAATTAATCAGATGCTTCAACATACAGGTGCCGGTGGTGCGGGTTTTTGGAGGAAACTCCAGGGGCCAGAAGACCTGCATGCATGTCCACGGCGTGTTCCCCTACTTTTACATTCCGTACGACAAGAAAGACTTTGAGTCCCTGGAGCGCGGCATCCTGCAGATAGCCATGCACCTGGACAAGGCCATTAATATATCTCTGGGCCAGGGCAGCTCCAACGCCCAACATGTCTTCAAAATCCAGCTGGTCAAGGGCATGTAAGTGTGCTCCCTCTTTTCTGTAATTCGAGGCTATATCGTTTTTTTTGGCAGACCCTTCTACGGTTACCATCGCGTGGAGCATCAGTTTCTAAAGATCTACATGTTTAATCCGCGCTTCGTACGCCGCGCCGCCAATCTTCTCCAGAGCGGCGCCATCCTTAGCAAGAACTTTAACGCGCACGAGTCGCATGTGCCCTACATCCTGCAGTTCATGATCGACTACAACCTGTACGGAATGAGTTACTTGCACGTGCCGCTGGAGGTACTCAAGTTCCGGCGGAGCCACGAAGACGAGGGTAAGTTTTTGGCACCAACTCTTTAAAACCTCGTCTAAACCTCTTTGTAGTTGTTCCGTATCCGAACGTCAAGCCCGCCCAACTACTGGACACCGTTAGTGTGAGGAAGGTGGCCTGCAGTTCCTTGGAGGTGGACGTCAGTTCAAGCTTCATCCTGAATCGTTTTCAGCTGGTGACCAAAGGCAAGGGTCGCCATACCAATCCGGGAATCGAGGCCATATGGAACGATGAAAGCATGCGGCGCCAGAAGATGGCTGAAAAGCACACAGCAGCCGGCGAAGACGAGAAAGTACAAGCGGTGCGTAGATTATGCTCTCACTGCAACTCCCAGTAATCAAGTAACTGTTTTAGGTGCCAGAATTAAAGCTGCCGGAAACGCAGGAGCGACATCTGGTGGAAAGAGCAGAGAGCGATATCTTCTACAGGACAGCTTTGGAGAGTAAGCTTATGACACTGGAGCAATCCACATTGTCGGATCAAACGCTCTCTGATCAGACAAGTGTGGCCAATGTCACTATGCAGACCACATTGCCCAGCAGCAAAGAGCAGCGACGCACTTGGAATGTGCAAAAGCTTCTGGCCAACGCCGTTTACCCCGAGGAATGCTCCCAGGATCAGCAGCAGCTTCTGGTAAATGCGTCCTTCATTCAGAACCATGTGGCCTGCAGCAGCGGCAGCGGCAGCAATGTCACCCTACCGGTTGAAAAGGACGAATCAGAATGCATGGACGCTACGTTGATAGACGAGGAGCTTATTCTGAGTCTCTCGCAGCCACATGGCGCAATGCCCCACGATGCAACCTGTGGGTAAACTGTTGCCAAAGCGATTTTTTCATTGTGAACAAATAACAATTTTCAAATGCTGCAGTGAGGGAGGAGGACCTGGAGCTACTAGAAGTATTGCAGCAGCTTGAGGAGCAGAATGACAACGAGTCCCCGGTTGATTTAGACAGCTCATTGGCTCCCTTATCGCAGCCGCATAAAAACTGTAAGGGCATCAAATAACTATTTCTCTTTAGATCCTATATTCGACTTTATTATTAGTTGAGCTGACTCCAGAGCTCTTGAACAAGGAAACTGGGCTTGCTCTGGCCGACGAGGATTGTGATTCCGGCGAGGACGAGTGTGAGAGTACGCGGCACGATTTCTCTACCGCCCTCGATGACATTGACGAGCTGCTGCTAAAGCTCACCCAAAGCCAGCCAGAGCCAAAGACCCTAGATATATCGCCGAAGTTACCACAAATAGATGGAGCCGACGATCGCCTTCAACTTACACCGAAAAAACTGAGAAGCTCCAAGTCTAGAGGCACGAGTCCTCCCAAAACTCCTCCCACCACCCCAAAGAGCCATCCCAGCCTCTTGAAGTCGCCCCGCACTCCCAAGTCTAGTGCGGCTAAGAAGTATGCACCGCTGCCCTTAACAATTGGCAGTAGTTCTTCAACGAAGAGTGGGTATGGTCCAAAGGTGGATACTGGGACACAAAATATATGTAGTTATTTGCAGAAAACAGTGAGGAAAGTACAAGGAAAGCTGTGAATCCCCGGCTTAGCTTACAACTTGATAAGGAACCTAGAACTCCTGGGTAAGTAAACCATAATATTCTGATATTCTTAATACAAAACTATGCTCGTTCTAGCCCAGAATTATCGCTGCGCAAGAAACTGGCCATGACAGAACTGCGGCGGAAGAGTGTTGAGGAACCGAACAGTTTTATTCAGTTACAAAACGAGTAGGAACTAATTGTGATTTAATTTTGAGCTTAACTAATTTTCCCTTTTCCCACAGCCTGACTCCTCTTCGTCGCTCCAGACGTTCCACACGTAACTTGGACAAGACACACGTGATTTGCTCCCTCACGCCTCGCGATAGGAATCCCAGTTTCTCCGACATGTTCGAGAGTGCAGATGGTGAGCGATTACCAGAAGAAGGGGAGAAGCAGTCACAAAGAAGTGCACGCCACCAAGTTAGGGCTAAAGCTGATGATGAGGGTCAGAAACCCAAATCAAAAAAGGGGAAATCGGTAAATTCAACAGACAAACCACGTCGTAGTGCCCGTCACAAGGAGCAGTTGGAGCATTCCAGAAGTACAGAAATTGAAGCAAATAATCGGAACAGTCTTTCCCATCAGTCTAAAGATCAAGATCAGCATAGCAAAAGTGTTGAGAAGACAACAGAAGAAGCCAAGCAACTGGTTGTGAAGGCAGCAAATCCTAACCCAAAGGAAAGTCCTAAGCCAGCAAGCAAGAAGAAGCTTGAAAGTGGCCCCAAACAACTAAAAGAACCCCAGTGCAGCTCTGAGAAAAAAGTAGATTCAGCTGAAAGTCCCAAGCTGAATGAAGAAAATGTCCAAAAAGAACTATTTCCGCCCGATCCATCTCCTAGTTCCACTAAGAAATCTACGAGTCCCAGCGACGATGAGTACCACTTTGCATTAAGCGATGAAGAAGAGGTCATTGAATCTGATACGGAGGCCGATAAAATTCCTACAAAGCTGCGCAAGACACCCAATTTGAGACGTTTGCGGAGGAGTTTTCGTTCGGAGCTAACTCCAAGCACAAGCCGAGCCTCACCAGCGATCCAGACCACGCCTCGGTTGAGCCAAATGAGCAGTGAGAGCCACACTCCCGAGCTAATGAAGAGCTTCTACGAGCACTCGATAATAATCAATAGCCCTTCGTTGAGTGATGTGCTACAGAGTCCCATGATGTCCACGGACTCGCCTGCTCGCCCCTGCACTCCCAAGCAAGCATCCTTTGTGATAACTCCGTTGGAACTGCCGCCCTCCTACGATGAAGTGGTTCGTGGCTGCCGCAAGCTGGACATACCTGAGTTCGAGTTCCAGCAGCCCTTCTACAGCGACCCAGCGGACGTGAGCAAGGTGACGGAAGTGGGCTTCCTGGTGCTGCACATACCGGGCAATAAGCTCAACGACTGCGAGCCCTTCCAGAGTGCTTTGGGTAATGACCGCGGGCTTGCCTCCTGGAGACGTCAGCAACTGATTTCGATCGGCGGTCCGGCAATGCTGCAGCGACATCGGGGAGAGCAGCGAATGCGGGAGTTCTTCAGCACCCGCAAGAAGGTAGTTGTCGAACCTGCGCAGGGTGCGCCCACCCCGCAGGAAGCCAAGGTGTGGCTGAAAGCCCAGGACTTGCTCCGCCAGCGGGGGGAAACAGTCAAGACATCCGAAGAAATGGATAGCCCTATCAAGATCAAGCGCCAAAAGATCACCATGATGCTGCAGGCTGACGGCGCCGGTGGCGGGGGGAGTGGTGATGAGGACGCCGGGGAGGAGTTAGACTGCAGTCTTAGCCTCACGCCCCTGTCCCAGGCGAAGAGCAAGGGCAAGGAAACTCCCATCAGCAGCAAGGCGAAAAATGCAGCCAAAAATCTCTTAAAACGCGGCACAAGGCTCAATTTCAAAGAAGCACAGCGGGAGGAGGAGCTGGCCAGCTCACAGTCCAGCGAGCAGAGCGTTTCCAGCAGCGCTGTCCAGGCAGAGCTGGACCGGAGTTCCTTCCTTCGCCAGCTGGAGGGAGCCTGTGACCAGGCCCAACAGCACGATCTCAGCTTCGGGCTGAGTCATGCCACCCTGGACAATACGTTCGGTTTCAAGGTGAACCTGGAGAACCTGCAGCAGGCCAAGGCGGACATTGAGTGCAACCACCTGACCATCATGACTCTGGAAGTATTCGTGTGCACGCGAGGCGAGCTCCAGCCAGATCCGATGCACGACGAGATCCGCTGCTTGTTCTACGCAATTGAGCATAGTCTGCCGGATGACAGTCTGCCCAGCAAGGCTTGCGGCTATATAATTGTAAACAGTGCCCAGGACCTGCTGAGCGAAGGGTGCACGCACGGGTTGGACCGCGATATTGAGGTGCAAGTGGTGGGTAGCGAAGCGGAGGCCTTTGAGGCACTGCTGGTCCTCTGTGGGCGCTGGGATGCGGACATATACGCCGGCTACGAGATCGAGATGTCTTCCTGGGGCTACGTAATCGATCGGGCCAAGCATCTGTGCTTTAACATCGCTCCTCTTCTGTCCCGAGTGCCCACACAGAAGGTGCGGGACTTTGTGGACGAGGATCGGGAGCAGTTCACCGACCTGGACGTGGAGATGAAGCTGTGCGGTCGCATCCTGCTGGATGTTTGGCGGCTGATGCGATCAGAGATTGCTCTGACGTCGTACACCTTCGAGAACGTTATGTACCACATCCTGCACAGGAGATGTCCGTGGCACTCGCCCAAGGCGCTCAGTGAGTGGTTTGCGTCGCCTTGCACTCGCTGGATCGTGATGGAGTACCACCTAGAGCGGGTGCGTGGTACCTTGGCTTTGCTGGATCAGTTGGATCTCCTTGGGCGGACCAGCGAAATGGCCAAACTGATTGGCATCCAGTTCTACGAGGTGCTGTCGCGAGGATCGCAGTTCCGCGTGGAGAGCATGATGTTGAGGTGAGTTTCAAGCTGTAAATCTTCACCGATTTCATGACAAATCCTGTCCCCAGAATCGCCAAGCCGAAAAACCTGGTGCCTCTGTCCCCGAGCGTGCAGCAGCGGGCTCATATGCGGGCGCCCGAGTATCTGGCCCTCATCCTGGAACCCCAGTCGCGCTTCTATGCCGATCCGCTGATCGTCCTCGACTTCCAGAGCTTGTACCCCAGCATGATCATTGCCTACAACTACTGTTTTTCCACGTGCCTGGGCCGGGTTGAGCACCTAGGAGGGAGTTCGCCCTTCGAGTTCGGCGCCTCGCAACTGCGCGTCTCACGCCAGATGCTGCAGAAGCTGCTGGAGCACGATCTGGTCACCGTGTCGCCCTGCGGCGTGGTGTTCGTGAAGCGGGAGGTGCGCGAGGGCATTCTGCCGCGCATGCTCACCGAGATCCTGGACACGCGCCAGATGGTCAAGCAGTCGATGAAGCTGCACAAGGATAGCTCCGCTCTGCAAAGGATTCTACACTCCCGGCAGCTGGGCCTGAAGCTGATGGCGAACGTAACCTACGGGTACACGGCAGCCAACTTTAGTGGACGGATGCCGGCCGTCGAAGTGGGTGACTCGGTGGTTTCCAAGGGCCGCGAGACCCTGGAGCGAGCCATCAAGCTTGTGGAGTCCAATGAGGAGTGGAAGGTGCGCGTTGTCTATGGCGACACGGACTCCATGTTTGTCCTGGTTCCAGGCCGAAATCGAGACGAAGCCTTTCGGATCGGCGAGGAGATTGCCCAGGCCGTCACTGAGATGAATCCACAGCCGGTGAAGCTCAAGCTGGAGAAGGTCTACCAACCATGCCTGCTGCAGACCAAGAAGCGCTACGTGGGCTACATGTACGAGACGGCCGACCAGGCACAGCCCGTCTTCGAGGCCAAGGGCATTGAGACGGTGCGGCGGGATGGCTGTCCGGCGGTGGCCAAGATGCTGGAAAAGGTGTTGCGCCTGCTATTTGAGACGCAGGACGTCAGTCAAATAAAACAGTACGTGTGCCGGCAGTTCACCAAGCTACTGTCCGGTCGGGCCAACCTGCAGGACCTGATCTTTGCCAAGGAGTTTCGGGGCCTAAATGGCTACAAGCCCACAGCCTGTGTCCCGGCGCTGGCACTTACGCGGTAAGCCAGCACTTTAGCTTTAAAACTGAATAATAATTATTTCAAATTGTGACCAGAAAATGGATGCAAAAGGACCCAAGGCGTATTCCGCGTCGCGGGGAGCGGGTTCCCTTCATCATCGTAAATGGGCCGCCGGGAATGCAGCTCATTCGCCTGGTGCGCAGTCCCCACGACATTCTGGCCAACGAGGGTCACAAGATCAATGCCATGTACTACATCACCAAGGCGATAATACCACCGCTGAACCGCTGCCTGCTGCTAATCGGAGCCGATGTTCACGACTGGTTTGCCAGCTTGCCGCGAAAGCTCCTAATGACGCCCGCCGTGGGCACGGCCAACGAGGTGGCCGGAGGAGGCAAAGGCGCCAAGTCGACCATCTCACAGTATTTTTCCACCACCAGCTGCATAATCGATTGCGGCCGCCAGACCAAGGCGGGCATTTGCCAAGATTGCCTGACAAATGCCTCCAAGTGCGTGGTTGTGCTTTTGGATAAGACGGCGCGCCTGGAGAGGGGCTATCACCTGACCCGACAGATCTGCCAGGCCTGCTGCGGACGCCTGGGTAACCTTCAGTGCGATTCCCTTGACTGTCCTGTCCTCTATGTGCTGGAAGGAAAGCGACGCGAGCTCCAGCAACTTGGACACATTCAGAAGCTGCTGGAGGAACACTTCTGATGATTGCCAGAAACCATTCACTTGGGGTGTATATATATTTTAACTTTCCGCTGGTTTACAAAAGTTAAAGTTACATTCATTGCTTCAGCCGTGGCTTATAGACTACTTCTGATGCTGTTTTGCGTGTATAATACTAGAGGAATTGTTAACTATTGATATTGTTTATGTTTGCCGTGTGTAGTAGTTATTGATTGTGGGCTATGAGCATGCAGGCCGTCAATAAATGAATGTGTTTATGTTTACTTACAACTTATAGTTTGCAATGAACATGGGTAACTATGAACTACAGAAATGGGTTCGTTCCTCTGTTTTAACAATTTCAATGATCAAACGAATTATATAACAATTAATGGTTTTATGAATATTTTGATTTCTTTTAGCCCTGATTTTTCGTTGCCTAAATACAATTTGTTGTATGCTTAGATAGATTTCCAATTGAGCGAGTTGCTTGGACACAAAACCAAATACAGTGTGTATAAATATTTTAAAAAAAAGTAGCAATAATTAATATATAAAACATGCCTCTAAAAACACTCGAAAAAAGTATATATTTCGTGTTTACATAACATCATCCTAGTCCTCGTCATCCATTTCAAACATCATGGCGTTCTTGGCATCTGCCTCGCTGTTGTTGCCGTGGGCAGCTCCCCCGGTCAGATCCAGCCCGCTGTCGTGGAACGAGGAGGAGCCTCCCTTCGGCTTATTGCCTTTGTTTGATTGGTTTCCTTGTTGCTGTAAAGCAAATGGAAATTCGTTAATTGATATTTAAAGTATATCCCCTTAGATAAGACTAGCAACTGAATTTGCTTTACATGTAATAAGCCTTTCGTAAAAATATACCCCCTGGCTTTCTTTTCACAACTGCAACAGCTTTCCATTCCCTGCGAAATACACCTCACCTGCATATCAATTAACACGCTTGAATTAAATTTCACAAAATTCCTGCTAAAAATAGAGCCAAACCCAGGATCTATTTGGTTTTCACACACGTGTAATTGAAGAGGTTCAGACAAAGGCTGGAATCAATATTTGGCGTCTGGCCTCAGGCATGTCAAGCCAAACTGCTCGATTTAGCTGATCGCCGCTAATTTAATTAACAAGCCAACAACCTAACTGCCTCCTAACCAGCCGGAATGGGATATTCGCTTAATCAACGCCATCAACCCAATCAGCAGCCTCTACACACTTTCTTCCGCCCCCAACTGACCTTGATGGCAGCGCCGCGGGTCTCCTCGTAATCCACGGAATCGCCTTCGCTGAGGCGCCGTTGCTGGGCCCGCAGCTTGAGATCACGGCGCTTCTGGTTCTTCTTACGCTGACCCAAGATGCTGGAATCGAGTCTACAGATCCGGAAAAATTATTAAACTGAATCCCATTTGCAGGGGATATTTCCGTGACTCACCGGAACACTTGCTTCATGATGTGGTCATTAAACCTAACAGTCTTCTTGCAGCTCTCCGAGAGTCCTGCATCGCCGCGATCCTCCTCGGGAATGCCGCCAAAAGAGTGCGAGAACAGCGTGACTCCGGAAGCGTCCACGGAGCACGAGTACGAGGAGGAACAGTCGTCGATGGAGGAGCAACTGTCGGACATCGAGGGCCGAGGTCCATAGCGGCTGAATCGCTTCAGGATGCCGCGATGGGAGCCGCCGCTGCCCACGCTGCTGTCGTTGCACTCCGAGTAGCTGCGCTGCTTGCGCTGCGGGAGCTTCAGCATGGCCTTGGGCTGTGGAACTGGGATATCAGACAGGGGTTTGTGGTCGAGAATATCCTCGCAGGCCGACTCGGAGAGGGAACGTTCCTTCTTGTTCCGCTTGCGCTGCTTCTTGTTTGGCTTCTTGTTATGTGCACCGTGCGACTCTTGATCGTGCTCCTGGTCTTCCAGCTCCTCTTCCTCCCCCTCCTCGTTCTCGTTCTCCTTCGCCACCGGCCGAATGGTGACTTTCAGGGCCTGGCCCTCCTTGTGTTTAAACTTGACATCGAGCTGGGCATCCTCAGTCTTCGCTGTGTCCCCCTTCTTATCCTTTACTTTGTACTGCCCGTGGACTGAGTACTCGTTGAGATCCGTGGCATCTAGTCCGGCCAAATATCCCTGTGGCGTTTCGCTCTGCGAGCTGAAGCACAGCTTCAGCACCACATTGTTGTCCCAGGCCTCAGCCTCCGCACTTTCGATGGCGAGTTCTCCCTCCTCGGCCGGTAGCTCCACGTAGAAAGCATAGTAGGTGGGATAGTAGCCACTGCCGATGGTGGCGAACTGCAGGTGCAGGCTCCGCTGCTCCTTCAGCTGCTGAATGGAGTCTGGCTGAACGTTGGGCACATGCAGCACGAACGCCATCACGTTGTCCAGCACATTGCAGTCAAACTTGCTGGGCAGTTGGTAGTGCACGGAGCTCTTAAGGAACGGCTTGCTGGGGTTGTGCACGGGCGTGGCAATGGGTGTGGCTGTGAAAGATCAGAAGTGCTGAAAGACGAGTCACCAAAAATCTATAATAACTTACCAGTCTCGGAAGTATCCGCCTTGGAATCGCTGAGATCGCCATCGCCGTCTTCCTCCACGGGCGACTCGCTGTTGGAATGGAGCTCCACGCCACTGTCCTCGCGGCTGAAGTGGCGCAATGTGTCATGCATCTGGCGCTGCTCCCGTACGTTGTTCCGCACCACGGGCAGCGTGATGTTCAGGCGGCGCAGATCGGTGTCAAAACGGGCGCTGCCCGCCTTGTCGTCCACGGTGAAGGGCAGGTCTAGCTTTAGCCTGTACTTGGCACCCTGCCGCTCGCTGAGCAGATAAACGGACGTCGCAGTGACATCCAGCTGGCACTCTGCTGTGGAACGGAGCAGGGGCAGCTCGATCTCGACGACAAGGGCGCGCGGCATCGTCACCTGCAGCTTGGCGTCCAGCTCGTCCGTGTACTCGGACAAATCCACATCGTGGCTGTGCTTGATCGAATACCTGGGCACCGTGAACTCCGGCACGGGAGATGGCTTCGACTTCATGGGCAGGACACGTGGCTTCCCGTCAGAGGCGGATGGCGGCTTAGTGGGATAGATGTTCCCCAAGGGATGGGGTTCCAGGTCCTCGGCCGAGATATTCTCGGCCAATTTGCGTATCACAGTGGGACGGGCGATGCCCTTGTAGTCCAGCTTGGGGAACTTGAGATTGGCGCGATCCAGGGTGACATGATACTCCCGCTCGACAGCATCCAGAGCAGTGTCGATGAGGCACTTGCGGAACTGCTGGTTCCTCTTGGCCAGGTGCAGGGCGTCCGGATGGAAGACCACGTCGAACACCTTGCAGTGGTTGTTCTTGGCATCGCAGTCATCGCGCGAGGCTGTCTGGGCCATGGGAATGGACCAGCTCAGGCCGCGGCTGCCGTTCGACGGATCCATGGCCACCTCGTGATTGGGTCTTTCGACCTCGGGCGAGCCGGCGATGTTGATGAAGCACTTGAGCTCGCCATCTAAAGCGGTCTTAATCACGAATCCCGGCTGCGGGTGGATAAACCTCACCTCCACGCCACGCTCCTTCTCTAGCTGCGTGATCTCGTCCTCGTAGATCTTGCGGTTAGCGGGGTCCTGGATCTCCTCCACGTAGTCGAAGAACAGCTTACGGAACTCCTCCTGGCCGAGTGCCTGACGGAAACGGTCGAACTCGTCCTTTGTTACGTCGAAATGCTGATCATCGTTACGGATTTTGGAGTGTTTATTGCGCGAACCGGAGGCAGCAGATGCGGACATAGCGCTCTCTCAAGCGGACACTTCACTCGCGTAGAGATCTCTTCACGCACAAATAACAATATTTTCTAATCACTTTTGAGGGAATAATTTATGTTGGTCTTGTTTGTTTGTTTTTCGGTTTGTTAGAGGCTTGTTTCTGTTTTTGAACACGTTTCCTTGGCAAATGCGTTTGGTTTCTGGAACGTTGCTTTCTGTGGGG
>JAEIIM010047040.1:0-12031 GCA_018874515.1 Drosophila greeni | reverse complement strand
AGTGCTGCTCTGTACGTGATTAGCAACAATTCAAAGTTCTAATAATTGCTTATCGCTTTGTTTGAAGTCCTAGTGGCGCTCTTATCGCAACATGTTGCCTATCAGCGGCGCGGCGTTTCGCAACATATCAGAGCTCGTCCCGCTAATTGAATTGCCAGACATTCGAATGCGAAGAGTGCATTATAATAAATTTTGCACACTCGAGAACAGAGCAGGAGCTCAGGGGAGGAAGGTGACTTTTAGGAGATTCAAAAAGCTCTAAATTGGTAGATACAAGTTGAAATAAAAAAAAAAAAATATGTAGACTGCTCTGAGATAAGTTAAACTTTAAATATAAATTGAATATTATATTTTATTACATGTTGAACTTGAGACTTGTATGAACCTCCAGTTTAAGTTGTGTTTCCCCACATCACTAGACTCGGTTAAAGGTCAATGGGCGGCAGTGATGCGAAACGATAATCGCGTCGTAATCAGGGATTTAAGTGGGCAATCCGATAAGATTACCCTAAATACTTGTCCCACACTTTGACAGTTTTCGCTCAACAGATATTTCCTTGTAATTTACGAGACCTGTTGCTTCCAATTGGATGCATAGAGATGGGAAACATCAATCCAACTTAATTGCACTGAACTTCTAATTAGAAATCAAGGGGCTGCCTGTATCTATTGATTTCTGACTAGAACCCGTGCTGCTTGAGTATGCGTGATATACACAAACAAAAGCTGGAAAAGCAAACGCCACGACCGCCGGCGAATATGCTGAGCGGGATGCCGGGAGGTGGGTGGGGGCGAGCAATTCCCCGGGCGTGTGTCAGTGACATCATTTCAGCTTAGTGGCTGGATAACTTGCCATTTCTAGCATATGCTTTGTTTGGATTACTAATTCATCAAGTTGCACTTGCTAACAGTGTGTGTGTGTGTGTGTGTGAGCTAGGGCGCGAAAATAAAAGACGCCCTGCGGCTGACGTCACAAAGAGGCCAAAAACAATAAAAGCTCTGGGATGACAACTTAAATCTCATAACCGTTGGGATACCGAGCCTGTGTTCGTTTCCATTGCACAAGGACAATGCGAAAAGTGCACTTTGTTCAAGTTCTACGAAAAACCGGTCGGCCACAGATTAGCGGTTACTAGTTCGCGCACATGTGTGGGTGTGCACTTAAAACACACAATTACGCCTCGCAGCGCTGCCGGGAAATTGCACAAATGTCCACGGTAAACAGATATACACACCGAACGCGAGAGCTGGGCAGCAAAACAAAAACACACTTAACCGCTGCACGGTGTTGTTGATCAGATGGTTTAAAAAATTTTGAGATGGGCGGATTTAGAACTAGAGCTGCAAGAAATTGCGTTACTATCCAGTTATCGGTGTATCGATACAGAATAGAGACAACAGCGATGACACATCGATAGTAATTTCGATAATACCCTAGCCCCGCAACTAGAGCTGGAAAACATCGATGCTTACCTACATCGTTTGAAAACCTCGATGTTTCTGAAAACATCGATGTATCGATACATCGCCCATGTTTCTTCCAGTTCTACCCGCAACAATTCGAGTTTGACGCTGATCTCTGACATGTAATTTCGTGATATTTTCCAACCACAAGCCAACGTGAAACTAGTGTAGAAGTTGGTGATTTCACCCCTCGCCATGAGCATCAAAAGCCCGGGCCTGCAGCTGGCCGCGCCGCTGCTGGCCAAGCTGACCAGCGAGTCCGAGGAGATCAGGATGCGCGCCCTTGACACGGTGGAGACGCGCTTCATCCGCTGCCTGCAGCTGGGCGAGACGATTGACTTCAAACCGGTGCAGTTGATGAAGCAGCTTATCCGCTGGTTCGGACAAATGCCACACCTCGCCGCAGACCGAGTCCTGGCCATTATGCTGGAGCTGCTGCGATCCGAGTATGGCAGCGTGGTTGTGAGCAAGATTACCTACGACCGGCTCTCGACGGAGTTGGGTAAGGTGCGGCGCATTCTGCGTCCGATTGAGTCCAAGCGAGTGACCGACTTGCTGGACGAACTGCAGTATTTGCTGCTCCAGAAGTACAACATCCGCTTGGAGACGCCGGCCGGGTCTTCGGTTAGTTCTGTTAATGTGACCACCGAGGGAACAGAGTCGGTGACCAGCAGCTTGGACACTCTGAAGGCCACTCTTAAGCCGGATGATTACGAGCCAGCTTGGACGCAGTCCTGTCCGGAGGATGTGGCCAGCTTGCAGAGCATGATGGATATGCCGCGAAACGGGGAGACCGACGCCATCGAGGTGCAGGTGCAGCTTACCCATCTGACAATCAGGATGGGCGACTACCCGGCAGAGTACCTTCTGCAGCCGCCGTACACTTTTCTGCTCTTGGTGCAGCTTCAGCAGCGGCGCGACGGCTGCCTGCCGCACGTGAACCGGACGATCATGGCGTATCTAAAACAGCTACAGCGCCGTATTGAGGTACTCTCCACTACCATGTGCTACGGGAGTAGCCTGGATGCTCTTGGATCGCGGCCCCAGCAGGTGAAGGCGGAAAGCGCCCTAGCGTTGTTGCTGACCAACTCTCTCGACCTAGCTATGAAGTGCTCCACGAACGACAAGTGGCATCTCCTTGAGCTTGTCAAAGAGACCATCAAGACGTACGAAGTTCTCAAGGTCAGTGTCGCGCCGACTGTCACCACTCGGTTCGGGGTTATAGTCAAGAAGCTGCTCAAGTTCTGCGGCAGTCAGACGGGCACTAACTTAACCGAACTGGTCAATTCCCTGATGGTTCCTCGGCTTCAGTCGCTGATATTTAACGACCAGCTGATGGAGATAACGCTCCTGAATTTAAGATGTGAAAAGAACTTGAATCGCACTCAGGCCAACACCCTCATTCAGCCCATTCTCATGGACAGCTGCTTCCTGAACATGCCCGGTCGCATGAGCTCGTTGGGGGACCTGAGGGGCCTAGTCTTGGAGAATACGACGGAGGATGAGGATTTATTGAAGCTGAAGATGGCCTACATGAAAGCGCTGGATCAACTCCAGCCGACGACCAGGTCGAAGCCGCCGTTGCTGATCGAAGCGACTGAGGTGCGCCTTGTCGTCAACCAACTGGGCAGTAAGAAGCTGCTGAAGCTGCTCTTCGACGCGCTTGTGGAGTGCGCCCCGCTCTATCGTGGAAATCCGAACCTAAGGAAAAATGCGGACGAACTGCTTTGCACCTTGCTGGACCTGCCCGACAAGCAACTCCGCTGGTTCCTGTACGGCCTGATGCGCAAGCCCGTGACGAGCCATTTCCATTCGTTTATGAACAAGTGCGTCTACATGGCGGGCTGCAACAATCAGGATCTAGTGCGCCAGAACATCCTCGGGTTGCCGTTGACCACCGATATCCTTCGCAAGGTCCTCCTCCAGAGTTGGGACAAGGAAGCGCCGGACAATGTCAGGCAGTGGTGCCTCGACTACTTCATCCTGCTTTTCAAGCTGAGCTGGTTCCTGGCGAAGAAGGACCTCATGAATATATTTAAGATAATTGTTCCCCTTCTGCCACTGCTGATCTGCCGATCCATCACCGACACTCAGCTGGACAACGTCATCTGGCAGCTGTGGAACCCGAGGACTTGCATCCTTGATCCACCTCTGATGATGCGGGTTTACGTCTGCTACCTCTTCCATCCGCACTCTGACGTCAGGGAGAAGGCTCCCATCCCGATTAGCTGCATCCTGCAGACTAAGGACAAAATAAAGAAGACCCGGAACACCCGCGACGAGTTGACATACCAATGGGGGGACTCCGACATCTGCATGATACAGCCGCCGGTTAATTACAAAGACATCTTCGCGGAGCCCACTGAGGAAGCCTTTCAGGGACAGCGCACTCTGGATGCCTTGGTCCGGTTGTTGGACTCAAAGGAGTATTTGCGGCCCTCCATCAGAAAGTCCTCAATGACCCAGCTAAATGTGTTGCTCCGAAACTGGAAGGCCTGCGAGTGCTTTACCTCAGAGGAAGGCTTGAGCATGATTGTGTATTCCCTGCAAAATGCTTTGGATCATTATAGCGGCGAACCCGCTGATATCCTTGTGCCAGCCGTGAGTATTTTAATGAAGTTGATGCTACAAAAACCGGCCTTTCGCGTAAAGGTCGCCTACACGCCCGACATGTACATGAACCTGCTCCGCACTATGCTGCTGCTGCCACACGAGCGGGAGCTGCGGCAAAATGCCAGCATATGCCTCTTTCTAATGATCTTCTACGACTCCATTGACGCCCGTGAGGACAAGATGTTGATGGACATACCGCTAGGTGGGCTGCTTGCGCCAGTCACCTATGAACCGCACTTCCAAGAGCCATCCAGCGAAGTTATCGAGGGAATAGACCTGCAGCGGCGCGTGGATAAGACCTATTTTAAGGAGGATGAGAGAAGCTCTGCCCAGCATTGGCGCCTGTTTTTGTCTCATTACATTTGCAAGAACATGACTTCCGAGACCATGCAGGTCGTGGACGTCCGGAACGAGCTCAAGATGAACCTGAGTGACTTGGCCTTGATGCAGGCCTCGGAATCGGAGATTCAGCTTCGCAGTCAGCTGTTGGCGGCGAGTAACTGCAGCAGCCACGAAGCCCTGCAGCAAAAGATCGATGTCATTCAGTTGTTCCTCGTCTATCTGCGCACCTCCATTTTCAGATCAGAGGGCAAGAGTCTGTGGGAGTTGATCAACAAATACATCCGCTCGGCACCGGCCAATGACGCGGATTGTAAGCTCTACGTGTCACTGCTGGAACTGTGCCTCAGCTGCCTGCGCTTCTCCCTGCCCGAAGTCATCAGGGGGCTCAGCGAGGCCCTCGAAACGGACCCGAACCACAGCTTCCTTTTGCTGCTGCAGGATCGGACCATATCGTTGGACGTGCTGCACCTAATAGCCGAGTGTCTGAAGCACCAACTCGCGGAGGACCTCCAACCCCAGAGGAAGTGGTATTGCCAGCTCTTCCAACAGCTGAGTGCGGTGGCCAGGAAGCACTTCGAGATCCGGCAGCTGCAGCATGTGCGCTGTATTCTGGGCATCCTGCGGCGCCTGAGCGAGCGGGAACTGAGTCTCACCATTGGCAAGGTTATGGTAAGTGCTCCAAGTCAAGTTGATCGATGTGTATAGAAGTAATGATTTATATTTTGTGATTTCAGTACTATTGTCAGCACTTTTTGCAGCTGTCTAGCGATCTGAGAACATCAACGCAAACAGGAGCCCAGTGGCAGCGGGACATCCTACACATCATTTGCGAACTCCACTGGCGCCAAAACTCCGGACAGACGAACGCTATGTGCGCACCAGATGCCACCAACAAGGTGCTGCGCTATCTGCTGGGCCTGTGCGGGCACTGCGATGGCGAGGTAAGGGCTCTCTCCTGGGTCCTGATGGCCGACTGGATCATCTGCTGCGATGTAAATATAGAGAACCTTCTGCCTGGTCTGAGCTTTCTGCCTGGCGGACTGCCAGCCTGCTGCCTGACCACTCTGTTGGACGTTCATGAAGTGATGATTGTGAGAGTGCTGGCCGGATGTGTATTTATCCTGCTGATGCCTCTGGTCGGAGCTGAGGGCTGCGTCGATCTTTTGCGGAACCATACCTTCCTTAAGGATGCCTCCCGAGCTCTTAGGACGCTGCATGTGTCTGCCCATCTGGACAAGCCGCCGGTGGGGGAGCTACACTCGTGTGAGATAATCAGCTGCTATGTGGCCATCTGCGTCACCATGGTGGGGCTCGATCCGGAGTGGTGCGGCGCCACGCTGTGCCAGCACAGCTTCATGACTGGACTCAGTGATGTGATAAAGACACCGCCGCCGCCACCAGACTCGTCGTCGACTGCCTTCTTTGAACTGTGTGCCGAGCACATCTGCGAGCTCTACGCCCTTTGCTATGTGAATAACTTTCAGTTTCTCCAGAGGAGCATCTGTCGGGACACCGTCTTCTTGGAGAGCTTCGTTTCACTAATGAACCAGGTGATGGAACTGGAATCCCACGATCGCCTGCTGAGCCAGCTATTTAAGCTGCTTCTGGTGTTCTGCAAGGACTCGAATGCATTCGCCTTCCTGTGCGAGCAGCTGAAGGATAGGCAATCCTTCTTTATAGACTTCTTCATGACTGGTTTGCATGAATCGGCCGAAGGAACTGATCTGAAGCGCTACACGCTCAAGTGCTTGGCCCTGATCTTTATTAAGAAGCAGAGTGCTCCGTTGGTGCAGCAGTTGGAGAATTATGTTGTGCCCCTGACGCATAGTTGTGACCCAGCCAAACATGCCGAGCACTCCCCAACGAACCCCGAGAATTCAGACGGGACCAATATCAATGCAATTGCCTTCATCTACCGAATCATGGAGAAACTCTTCATCAACTACTATACCGCCCCTACTTTCAATTTTCTGGAAGCCCTTGATCCGGACCACATTCAAGTCTGTGAGACGTTCGGTGTCTTCCTGAAGTACTCCAATTTGGCTGCTGCCGTAGCCGACAAGGCTCAGTTGGTGCATCGGATAATTATCTTCTTGGACTTATTTCTGAATGACGAAAAAATCGGGTCTGCCTCCTCCTATGTGAGACGCGTGGGCGCCCATAAGTCGCAGGAAATCCTGGGCAATCTCTTGGTGCTGTTTAAGATGTTGTCGCAGTGGTTTAGCTCACATAATTCTGTGATCAAGGAGTCCACTTCTGCGACCACACTGGTGAACGTATTGGTTCGTCTCTGGCCGTGGCTATCGCACTCAGCGGAGCTGAAGCAACTCGTCGTCCAGGTGATCATGTTCTTCACCGAGCACTCTCTTGAGATGTGCAAACAGGCTTCGACGATCCTGACTGGGCAGTCGCACTCCCTGCTCCAGTTGATGTCTCGCGTGGCTGACTTTGAGACCACCAGGAAGGAGGCTAACACTGGCAAAGTTGGCGGGGGAACATCCCTAATCCCTGCCCTAAGGGTCATGAGTAACTGCTGCTCCTGCTCAGAGGGCCGACTGAGCCTCTCCAAGATGCACGTGCTGGACATTTTCGATACGATCCTGCCCGCTAATCCGTCGGTCCACAAGGTGCGACCCCAGGTTGTGCAGGCTTGGCTGGCCTTTTGGGAGGTCTACTCCCGCTACGATGTAGGCGCCAAGGCCTGTCACCTGCATTCCCTACTACAAATTATCAAACGTCTGTCGCCACTGCACGACCAAAGGATCCTATGTCTTCGTATCCTCCGGAACATGTGCTTTTTCAACGTCAATCGCACTGTGCTTACGGACATGTTAGAGTTCTTAAATGTGATGCGCGAAATTATCAATCAACCGATTCTGCAGAAGGACCCCTCCAGTGGACAGGACGTGATCTCGTTCGAGGAGCAACGCCAGGCGGTGCTGATGCTGTACAAGCTTTTCGGCTTCGGGGCCAAGTACAAGGCCATGCTGCGCGGCACCAAGATCATGCGAGGGCTGAACCAGCTCAAGGACCAGCTGGTGGGCATGAAGACTGATAATCCTGATCGCTTTTCAGGCATTACCTATGCGGAACAGCTTCTCGACCTGCTGACTAAACTCCTTGAGGCGGTGCAAGTGTAGGCGACGCAGGGAGCCACATAAAAAATCTGACAAGGTACAAAAGAAGAGAGTAGTTTATTTATTATGAAGTTATTGTTTTTGTTTGTTTTAATATGTACTTTTTTGTAATGGACATGTAATTGAAATATCTTTAATGCCTTATTTGAGCTTATGCCTAAAGAACTATGAATATCCTTAAAAGACCCGAATAAATATTAAACATGGCGTAAAATTAAGCTGAAACTCTAGAAACTATAAAACTTCTGCTAGAAGTCCATCACCATCAAGATTGTGGCGAATTTATCCTTTTGTGGTCTCAATAAGATGTCGCACTGAAGTAGCCCCAGATGTATACCCGGCAACCGCAGCCAGGACATAAAGATAAGACTGTCCACACACGAGCCGCGGTAAACAAGTGTGCTGTAAACAATTTCTTAAACGATTTTCAAACGCTGTAAAGATAGGAGTCCATAAATCTGCCATTATTTAGATACCAAATAGGCAAAACTTTAACTGGGACTGGGAAGGCAACTACAGAAAGGCGGGGTTTTTGCCGCATTCTCCTCGTTAGTATCGAGCGGTATATTGCATGTTCAAAGCGATTTATCTTTATGGGATTCAAAGTGCGAATCACTGCCGATAATATCCGTCGGGCCTCAACCTAGGGACGACATTCAAGGCAACGGGCTGTTTCAGTGCAGATCCGACTGGCCAAAGGAACTGTTCGACGTTGTGACCGCTAAAATCAAAAACGAAATCATAGCTATGAAATCGGAGGACGCGAATGTGAGCTCTGATTTCCTGAATCAGTTTTTAGTGATATTAAGCCATAAACTTATTTTAAGGGTTCCGCCGAAAGTCAGTCGGACTTGGCCCTAATCAACGTCCTGTCGCAGCGAAAGGATACGAGGCTCCGACTGCCCTGGTACTACGCGCCATCCTATCTGCTCCTGTGGGTGGCTTTGTTTTATGCGGTTGTGTTTCCTCTGTACCATCGTCTGCCGGAAAGTGTCCTGATCGCAGATGAGACACGGAAGCCCGGTGAATTTGTGGCCGAGAGGGCACAGAGACTGCTGTACAAGTACGATCGGATAGGGCCCAAGGTGGTGGGCAGCGTGGCGAATGAGGTGACAACGGTGGCATTTCTAGTGGAGGAAGTGGAAAATATCCGGGCAGCGATGCGCAGTGATCTCTACGAGCTGGAAATGAACGTGCAACAGCCCTCGGGAGCGTACATGCACTGGCAGATGGTGAACATGTACCAGGGTGTCCAGAATGTGGTTGTGAAAATCAGCAACAAGAGATCCAATAGTTCTGCCTACCTCCTGGTCAACAGTCACTTTGATTCCAAGCCCAGTAGTCCTGGTAAGTCTTAAACTTATCTGTTCTTTTTTGGCTGTTCTGTAATTCCTGCTGGTAGGATCCGGCGATGACGGCACCATGGTGGTGGTTATGCTGGAGGTCCTGCGTCAAATTGCCACTTCAGCCACAGCCTTTGAGCATCCCATAGTCTTTCTCTTCAACGGAGCTGAAGAGAATCCTCTGGAGGCATCTCATGGCTTCATTACCTCTCACGAGTGGGCTAATAATTGCAAGTAAGCGGTGTTTTTTCCATTTATCAAAACATAAAAATAACATCACATTTCCCCTTGCAGAGCTCTCATCAATCTGGAGGTGGCTGGCAGTGGTGGACGGGATCTGCTATTCCAGAGCGGTCCAAATAATCCCTGGCTCATAAAGGTATGACTCATATCTTAGTAACTGAACACATAAGACAAATTCCAGGTCCCATCCCGGTTTATGGATCACATGAGTTTATCGAAATTTGATTCACTAATTGCGGCAATTTGATTGTGGATTGTTTACTTTACGATTTCGACGCTTCCAAAAGTCGTAAACTAAACTATATCGATGGGGTATACATATACAAATCTTTACGTACCACCTGGTAACCGGAAACGAATTCAGGGTCTTTCCCAGTTCGTAGACCTCGCGCAGAGGGTATTTGTTTATCGGTATTTGATTCGTTTATGACGGCAATTTGATTGTGGAAGTTTTCTTTACGATTTGCTGGTGACGTCGACTTTTTTTTACTAATGGATATAATGGATTTATAATTATGTATCGCACCTTTCGTAGTATTACAATCAAAACGCCAAGCATCCGTTTGCCACCACAATGGCCGAGGAGATATTTCAGTCTGGCATTCTGCCTTCAGATACGGACTTTCGTATCTTTCGGGACTACGGCCAGCTGCCGGGTAAGTTGCTAGCAATGCCCATATAGAAAATAGTTTATTAAGACTCAAGTTTTATAGGTCTCGATATGGCTCAAATTAGCAATGGCTATGTGTACCACACCATTTTCGATAATGTCCAGAATGTGCCTATAGCCTCGCTTCAAAACACTGGGGAGAATGCTTTAGCTCTGGTCAGGGGCTTTGCCAATGCCAGTGAAATGTACAATCCAGAGGTAGGAAAAACAATTAGCATTAAAAAAAAATATATAACTAAGATATACTTTCTTACAGGACCACAGCGAAGGACATGCAGTGTTCTTTGACTTTCTGGGCCTATTCTTCGTCTACTACACCGAGACCACAGGCATTATTCTGAACTGCTGTATTGCTGTGGTCAGCTTGGTGTTGGTGGGTTGCTCTCTGCTGAGAATGGCCCGCGAATCGGAGGCGTCACTGTGCCAGGTTTCGATATGGTTCTCCATCATCCTGGGACTTCATGTTGTCGGAATGCTTCTCAGTCTGGGACTGCCCCTGCTGATGGCCGTTCTCTACGATGCCGGCGATCGTTCCATGACGTACTTCAGCAATACCTGGCTGGTGATTGGCCTTTTCGTCATTCCCGCGGTTATTGGACAAGTTCTGCCATTGACCCTCTACTACACACTGAAGCCCAATGTAAGTCTGCTTGAGATTTACCAATATATTATTTACAAAGAGCTAAATGGTTTACTTACCTCAGGACAAGATCAGCCACCCCAATCATCTACACATGAGTCTCCATGCTCACTGCGTGCTACTGGCCATATTTGCCATTGTCCTGACAGCTGTAAGCCTAAGGACTCCTTATCTGTGCATGATGTCCTTGCTCTTTTACTCGGCAGCTTTGTTGATAAATCTGCTGAGTACGCTCCACGATCGCGGTATGTTTTGGTATGCAGTAAGTATGTTTCCTATATAAGGACTCTTTACTTGCAGGCTACTTCTGGGTGCTGATGGTGCAGATCCTACAACTGATGCCGTTCCTGTACTTCAGCTACCTGTTCTATACCTTCCTCCTGGTATTCTTCCCCATGTTGGGTCGCTTTGGCCACGGCACTAATCCAGATCTTTTAGTTGCCCTGCTGTGCGCTGTGGGTTGCTTCTTTGCCCTGGGATTTGTGGTAAGTCAGAAAGAGCTTTAAGTCTAGACCAAAACCTAGCTAATCTCGTTCTTATAGGCTCCTCTGATAAACATGTTCCGCTGGCCTAAGTTGGCTCTGCTAGGATTGGGCGTTGTCACATTTGTATTCTGCATGATCGCGGTCTCTGATGTGGGCTTTCCCTATCGCGCCAAGACCAGCGTGATGAGGATTCACTTCCTGGTAGGTTGATACATTGAAAAGGTTTATTAACTCTTAGTAATAAATTAACAAATCTTTCAGCATGTGCGTCGCATCTTCTACGAGTACGATGGCTCTGTGAGTCTAAGCGATTCGGGTTACTACTTTGACTTCCAGGATCGGAGGCTGTATTATCCCCTGGAGGACACCAGTGTGAATCTGACAGGCCTGGTCAGCACGTCGTCTGACTGCGATAAGTACTTGATGTGTGGTGTTCCCTGCTTCAATCACCGCTGGTGTAAGACCCGGGACTCCAGTCACTGGCTTCCGCGTGAGCAGGAGGTGGCTATACCAGGAGCCACGTCACTGAGGCTACTCAGCAAGACCCTGTTGGACACGCCCAAGCAGGCTCGCTTTGAATTCGAGATCTCGGGGCCACCGCACATGAGCTTGTATATTCAGCCTATGGAAGGAGTTGAGGTGGAGGATTGGTCCTTCATTCGGAATATGTTGGATGAGCCCGAGACTTACTCGGCGCCCTATCAGATATTCTTTGCCTATGGCAAGGATAACTCTCCCTTGAAGTTTCACATAGACTTTGTGGTGAGTTCTGAAAACTTGTTCATTAGTATCTGATATAATTATGCTCCTTTTAGAAATCCTCTGGAGACTTCAACACCCCAACGTTCCAGCTGGGATTCGCCGCCAGCTTTGTCAGCTACGACTACGAAAGGGATGCAGCTGGCCTGAAGTTTATATCCGATTTTCCCGACTTTGCTCACGTCATGGAATGGCCGACATTATATGAACGTTATATATTTTAAGTTCGCTTACTTATGGTAGTTCTCGCTATAGTAAGGTAGACCTAGGAACTTTATTTGTTGCCATACAAACTAGTTAATCGAGTGTAAGTACTGCCCGTGGAGCGATTAGAG
>JAEIIM010046390.1:0-13720 GCA_018874515.1 Drosophila greeni | reverse complement strand
TGGTGCTCTCCTTTGTCCCAGTGGCCTTCTTCAAGGCTTACGTGTTTCTCTCCGTGATTTATGCTTCCATTTACTACACTCGCGGCTTCTTTCTGTACTTGAGCATGGGCTTCCTGATGAGTTTATCCGCGGTGGCGGCCGTGGGTTATGGGGTCTTCCTCTCAAGCCTTTTCGAAACGGATAAGATGGCCTCGGAGTGCGCAGCGCCCTTTGACTTAATCTTTCTGATCTTCGGAGGCACCTACATGAATGTGGACACAGTGCCTGGGCTGAAGTACCTTTCGCTGTTCTTTTACTCCAACGAGGCGCTAATGTACAACTTCTGGATCGATATTGATAATATAGGTATGAAAAAGAGGCATTTAAACGTAGGATATATAAGATATACGATACGATTTACTACTCCCCAGACTGTCCCGTCAACGTGGATCATCCTTGCATCAAGACCGGTGTGGAGGTGCTGCAGCAGGGCTCCTACCGCACCGCCGACTACACCTACTGGCTGGACTGCTTCAGCCTGCTGGTGGTGGCCATTGTCTTTCACATCGTCTCCTTCTGGCTGGTGCGACGATATGTACACCGCAGTGGCTACTATTGACAAGCTTTTATTATGCTACATTTCACTTTACATTCTTACAAAATAACTTCGATTTCAGCTTAATTTCAGTTGCAGTTGCGGTTTAGTTGGTTAAAATTTGTAATTTTTAAGCACAAATTTGGTACATTCTACGTCTAGACTTCAGTGGAAAATATTGCATTCATTGAGTTTGAGTCGCGCATAAAATAAATCCCATATAGATCCTATATAGGCCGTAGATCTTAGTTGAATTTGTAACTAAATGGTTTGAGGGAGTCGTTGGGAGAGGCATGTCGATCTATAAGATCTATAAGAGATTTACTTTACGTATATTTAATACCTATCCTTAAACGGTTGTCTGCCTTAGTGTTTGGATTTTTTCAAGAGAGATAGATACCCGGCAGTTAAATTAATTAAGCTAAAACAACCATAAAAAAAATAATAGAAAACAAAAAGAAAACGCAAGTATCAGGCCAGGCAAAGAGAGGATTCATCCCTTTACCTCTTCCCTTATCTTAGCAGTCAAAGGATATCTGTCGCTTGGCCTTTCCTCCAGAGTTGTTGCTGCTCGCCGAAGGCACTTGGAACTTTCGGGCCGAGCCGTTGCTTCCATTTCCTCCCCCATAGTACGGGCTGATGTTCTTCTGATCCTTGCCCGTAAAATTCTTCTGCGCCGATCGTCTCAGCTCACAGTCCACGTTCTCGCGCAATGCCAGTCCACCCAGATTGCTCTTCGACGAGCTGTTCTGCAGCGTTGGATTCGGCCGAATGGGCTGTCGTTCCTTGCAGAACAGATCCTCGGCAATGCGGTCCACCAGGCTGGATTGCGTGTCCGTGCAGGCGCTCGTCTGCTGGCTCAAACCAAACGAATCAATGGAGTTCTCACTGCCAAAGATATTGTGCAGGGAGCGCGTGGATCCGGCTAATGTGCCCACGCCGGAGGATGTCTGCGAGAGGAGCAACTTGCGCTGAGCAAACTCCTCGGGGCCAATGTAGCCGGAGAGCCGGATGCTGGACAGACGCTTGGCCTCGCTCTCCTGACTGCGCGCCTGCAGGTAAACATCGTCCGCACTCTTGCCCGCAATTACGCTGAAGGCGAACTTCTTGGCTAGCCTGCAGGAGGGAGGGAAAGAAGCATAGAGTTGCAATAAATAAGTCGAGGATTTTCCCCACCCCTGCGTGACCTACCTTAACAGCGTCTCGCTATTGCTGGTTGTGTGTCCCAGGTAGAATTCCTGGAAGATGCGCTTCACAATGCGCGTGAGATCCGCCGCATGTTGGCGGAAGTGCTCATGCTTGGCTGTGATCTTACGCTCTTGCAGGGCCTGGGATACTGCCCAAAGAAGTTTCTGTGCGAATAAAGATGTCAAATAAATAATGTGATATGTCCTTAGGGGTAGGAACCCTCGAGATATTAATTATCTCAGCTATAAGACCTACCTTTCTCTGATTCTCTGTCATGTTACTATTCGGAGTGGCGCTCATCTCGGACTGTGCTCGCTGCAGTTTATTCGCTAGCGGAGTTCCACTGCCAAAGCAGCTGCTGGCCAAATTACTGCTGCTGCCGCTGAGTCCTAGACTAAGTCGCGATTGACTGGCTCCCGCCGCTGCCAGCTGCTGCGCCGCTTTCTGCTGTACACCTGCCGTGGAGGAACCAGCTCCAATGCAGAAGCTCTGACTCTTGATCTTGAGGGCACGGGGCGTCAAGCCGCTGGGTCCACTACTTTCGGCACGGAACAGCTTGCTGCTCTGGCTGGCCATGTCAGCGGAGTCCTCGTCATCGCAGGCAGTTCGTTTGCGCTTCAGCAGGGACTCCAGTTGGTTGCTGCCGCCCACGCCTTGGTGATCAGGCGAGAATAGAGCTCGCTTTGAACGCTCCACACGATTCGCAATCTCGGGCTTAAACAAAGGCTTGGGTGGCATTAGCTGCTGCTGGAGGGACTTGGCTGGGCTTTGGAATAGGGCGCGTTTGGAGGTTTCCCTCGATGGACCCGGTCCCGCCTTGATGAGATCGGTGCGGTAAAGACGTTTGCGGGCGGATGAAGTGGGCGTCTTGCGAGCTGGAAATCGAATATTGGAGTTAAAAATCAAAGGCTTATCTTATCTGTTGACTCACCTTTCTTTTTGCTGCCCGGCGTCTTGCGCTTGGGCGTGGCCTTCCGCTTGTTGCGTACTTTTCTGTAAATTTGGATCAGGAAAAGTTTAGTTTAGTTTCACTGTTAAGAGAGATGTAAGATGTTTACTCACTTCTTATCTAGCAATATTTGTGGTCCAATTGAACTGTTTAGCTTCTGTGAGTTAGTGGCCAGGTTTGCCGATGAAAATATGGCACGGCGCTTGGCCAGGTGACTGAGGCGATTGCCAGGCGATTGGGTGAGCATTCTAAGATAGAAAATGGTAAGTAACTCGTTCTAGGACGCCAGTGTAACTTATATAACTCACTTCATACGCATATTTCGCTTCTTAGCACTTGAGGGGGAACGCACATAGGAGGTGGCTGTTTCCACGCCCACATAGCGATCAACCACGGACATGCTGAGGTATTCATTTTGTTCGGCAGCCTTGTTTAAGTTGTAACTGCAAATATTATCAATTTGTATATTTTTGTGGCAAAAAAGACACCAAAAAGTAAGTCTCACCTCAATCCATGTTGTCTCACGCCTAGAACCTCCCGCCAGCCCATGCTTTGGGCTTCCAACAGACTGTGAGTGGGCCGGAACAAGGAAGAAGTTTCACTATCCTCAACCGTGGCCTGCGTCGTGCTTGGAGCCTCCTTTGACAAAAAGTTGAGTACATTTGCCTTCATGCTGAGCACAGTTTTGATCACATCCATTTCGGGATTGGTCACCGTGGGCGGTGGACGTACGCCCTGCAGGCAGCGTCTTATCCGTCGATAGAGCTCCCGCTCCCGGCGACAGTTCTCCAAGAAATGTGAGCGCGGATCGTTGGCAGTTAGCTGGGTGGCCGACATGTCCAGTGTCTGCTCATCCACGAAGCTGGACTCCGTGGCGCGGGCACGCACATCGCTGGTGCACTGTGACTCGTCCAAGGCCTCGGGTAGATCTTCGAGTCTGGTTGGTGGGGCAGCCTTCTCCTCTTGTTCATATGCCTCCTCGTCGCTGTCGGCAAAGAGATCGGGCGAGCGTTCGTTGTTGTACTTTTGCTGCGATGTATTCAGCGAGGTTTCCAGCACGGTGGAGAGCCGGGGGATAAGATGGGCATTGGAGGGACCCGGCTTCTCCTGCTCCTCAGTCAGACTTTTGATTTTGCCATCGAAGGAGAGACTGCCCGTCGACGTCGTTGTTGCGGTTGTGAGTTCAACCGACACCGACACGGCCATGTCTACGGCATTGCAGCTGTTCTCCTCGATCAGCGAGTCGTAGAACCGCGGAAAGACTATCTTTCCGGGCGAGGGACCACGGACGGCAGGGGGCGGCTCCACATCGGGCAGTTTGAGGTTCTGCAGCTGGGAGCCATACAAGCGCTTGTTCACCTGACCATAGGGACTGTCGCCGAAGCCCTTGAACTGGGAGTCCTGGCTGCCGGGCTTCGGGGCAGAGGCAGGTGGTGGCGTGGCGTTGGTGTTCTCTGGAGTTGTACGGGTCAGACTCAGTGGCTTCGGTTTCATCAGATACGGCAGATTTAAGTGCTCTTCGTCAGATATGTGGCCCTCATTGTTTTCACTGAGCGAAGACTGCAAATACGAGAGTTGTTCATGGTTTAAGAGGTTTTCATGGTTTTTAAACCGCATTTAATCTCACCCCGCTTCCCGTGGAAGGCTCCGATTCGTAGCTGTTGTTTATTTTATTCCTCAAGGAGTTGCTGGTGGCCATTCTTTGAATAAAAATAGATTCTTTGTTGTTATAGTTATAGCACTTAGCTAAGGCACGCGGTAATATGTACAGACTCGCTCTAGTTGTGGTTTTGGAGCACTTGCTGTGCTTGGGGAGGTTCGGAAAAACGAAAGCGAAAGTCCATAATGAACAGCCACTGACGAATTCTTATCACCAACGCATCAATCTTTATGAAAGTGCATTTACCTTTTGGAAATGTGGCACTTTTCCCAGGTAGGGGGAAAACTAAGCCGCCCAAGCGAAAAACGCGCGTAGACAGCCGAATTTTAGGGGCATTTATTGCCCTTTTGTCGCACGCTCAGAGCCTCTCTACCGTGTCCAGTTGTGCGTGCGACCTTGGGGGGGCCTAGTTCATCTTAAACATTTTCCTTTAAACACATTTAATTAGTTAAATAAGGTTTTAAAACACTGTTATTGAAAATCGCTCGCTGCGGTTGAACATCTGCCTGGTTTTTGGCGGTGGTGCTAACGCGTCACGAAAATGCCAGCAACGATAGTTAAGAAACATCGATGCCAACATATCGTCATCGATGTATAAAAAAAATCGCTAACATTTGGCGGGGAATCATCAATGTTTTCCCATTCTACGAAGAAGAAAGTCGTTTAAATTGTATGTATATAATTAGTTTTTAAAATGTTGTATAAAGTTATAATACAAAAATATTATCCCATAAACAATAATAACTATGAAACATATGGACAAAACACAAACAGCCAAAAACATCGATGTTTCTCCACCCCTTAACGATAGAAGAGAGTGACCTGCTGTCGCGGGGAACAAAATCCGCAATTTTTCTGGCGGATTGCAGAACCTTTACGATCGGCCGTTGTGCAACACTAGTCTTCGTTGTCTTGTGGAAAAAGTTGGGTGATATTTTTCGATTTAACTCATTTCGCGCTGATTTATTGCTTCTTCCGACTCAAACCTAAGGATCAGAGTTAGCGAGAGGCGCTTGCTGAGCGGGCGCACCTGGAAATTCAAAAGACTGAAAACCGTAAAACCCCCATTCTCCCAATAGGAATCAAACTATATCGCTGCACCAGCACCTGCACAGACGTGGATCGGGGAGAGGTGTGTGTGTGTGCATTGCGATTTCTAATCACTCGCAAGACTTTCTTCCACAAAAAGTAAACCGAAAAGAGCCCGCGGCCCAGCCATTAAGAACTGTGCCACCGTTTACCCCCAAAAACGCCGTCCAATTCCGAAAGCCGAGCAGGCAAATGTAATTAAATAACAGGGGGAACACAGAGATAGAGAATAGAGAGAGATAGACAGATAGAGAAGTGGGGCACCTGGCGGCGGGCAGGGCGTTTTTCAGAGTTTCGCTTTGAATCTGGACAACGAAGACGACAAGACGTAAGTGGAATTGGAATGTTTTAATTACTGTTTTGTCTCAACGCGACACACACATGCATGAGCGTTCTTTCGATGTGTGCAGGATTGTTCAGTTACATCCAGGGCTGCCGTATGTTCGGACTAACGGTTCTTGTTCGAAAGAAGAGTGCAACGCTATGCGTGTGTGTTAAATTTGAGTCGCCAGAAATTAATGTTTTTTTTTTATCACTTTTCACAAAATTCCACAATTCCAGCGAACCATAACACCCAACCATGAATGGACAGGCACCGGGCGTTGGCGCCTCCAAAGTGGATCTATACATCACGCACCTGGACTACGTGGGCCCGTACCTGAAGGTCTACGGCCAGGTCAACCATGAGGCCGCCATCCTCGTCAGCAAGGGCATCGAGAAGGTGCTGCCCGCCTGCTTCGGCATCGAGCCCGGTTGGAGCGTGGAGCGCCAGCAGGCCCTGGTCACGCCTGGCGTCATCTGCGCCTATAAGCGGACGAATGGTCCTGCTCCCGGCGACGTGGACTACATGAGGGCCCGTGTGATCTCCGCAGAGTTCGAGGGTCAGCAAATGCGTACGGAGGTTGAGCTTTTAGACTATGGCTTCAAGCGCACAGTCAAGGGAAAAGACGTGAGTACGAAGGTCTCATTTTAGTTGCCTCTTTAATCGATTTTGTCCTCCCCAGTTGATATTCCCCAAGGCGCCAAAGCTCATGCAGAACATTCCGCTGCTCTGCTCCCAGTACATAGTCCTTGGCATCTGCCACGACTGGGGCCAGGGTGATCTGGCAGTTGTCAGCCAGTTGATTGTCAACCAGACCGTTCACTTGGCCGTCGATGCCACGCAGATATGTGGCCAGAAATTTGCCAGCGTGCGCTGGAAAGATTTTCAGTTGGACGAGTTCCTGCTGCAGCAGCGAAAGATCGGTGTTCCTGTGGCCAAGCATCTTATGCTGGAGCATTGCCGCAAACTGTGGAAGGATGCGCCGCAGACGCCGCTAGCCGAGCACAATAATAACACCATACACAGCAACTCAATGACGCCGACGGACATTGCGCGGGAGCAGCTGGCGTCGCGCCGATCCCTGTCCGCCCGCTTGGAGGCTCAGCGCTCGGTCCAGGTGATATCATCGCCAAGGCCACTCAATGTAGAGGCCAACGAATATGCGGCTAAACAGGTGCCGCTAGCCAATGTGGTAAGATTCAGTGGGTTTCTCGCTTAGAAATCGATACAGTAACTTTATACACTTCTAGACAAATGTACAGATGCCAGCGCACGGCCTGGCCAATACTCAGAAACCGGCTTACGTGCCGGCAAATCCTTATAATCGTGCCAATTATCAGCCCGCTCAGCCGGCTGCTCAACCTTATGTGCCCAAGGCCGCTCGACCGCTTTACAATTACTATAATGTCCGGCTGAATCAGCCGACTCCACAGAGAGTTCCCTTCAATAACCATCTGGTGAACTATCCACAGATGAGTTATGCCCCCGCACGCTTTACTCCGCCGCCCACGCCAACGACGGCGCCAGAGAAGTCCAGGGTCCTGACACGTGCCATTCCGGCCTTCAGGACCACCAGCTTAACCGTGGGCCTCACCTACGACGTCTACATGAGCTATGTGGAGAACGCCGTCCATCTGTTCTGGGTTCAATTGAAGAGCAGCCTGAATGATTTAACCGCCATGATGGGAAAAATCGAGAAAACCCACTTGAAGCCGATGTTGAAGGCTCCCGAAATCGGAACGGCTTGCGTGGCCCGCTTCGCAGATGATGGTAACTTCTACCGCGCTCTGGTAAGCGGTGTCATGGGTCAGCGTTTCCGCGTGGTCTACGTGGACTACGGGAACTCTGCGCTGCTGCTCACTAGCGATCTTTACCAAATACCCGCCGAGCTGTTGGAGATTAAGCCCTTCGCTTATCGGTTCGCCTTGGCGGGAACCAAGGAGATCGAGCCCATAGACGAGAGCATGAGGCGGATCTTTAAGGAACTGTGCACCTACAGGAGCTTTCAGCTGACTGTGCACGCGCCGGAGAGCGTGGGCGCCATGCAGACCTGCCACCTCATGCAAGATGTAAGTGACTCTCTTTTGGGCGAGTGCGAGAAATCCTCTAATTTCTGTCTTTTTCAGGGCGCTAATATGCTGGAGAGACTGCGGAAGATGAAGGATACGCGCCTGTCGTATACTAAGGCGGAACCGCTCCAGAACGACGATGAAGTTGAGATCCGATTCATTGATTCGCCGAGCAACTTTTATGTCCAAAAGGTGACCAACGTGGCGAAGTTTGGCAAGCTGATGGATGAAATGTTCTCCTACTACAATGCCAACCAGAGGGTGCCCGACCAGTTGGTCCTGGGAGCACCCTGCATGGTGCGCTACGACCAGGAGTGGTATCGAGCCGAGGTCCTGCGTGTGGATGAAACTGTGATCGTGCGTCACGTGGACTTTGGCTACGAGCAGGTCGTGAAGCGCCACTGCATCGGCCACATAGCCGAAAAGCATCTCGAAATGCCGCGCCAGGCGGTCAAGTGTTGTCTAAAGGGCTTCGAAAACAGCGATCTGGGCAAGGACAAGATCACCGATCAGTTTGAGATGTTGGCCGAAGACTCTAATATCCAGCGACGCACCTTTAATGTGCGCGTATTTCGTATCGAACCCGACGGCCTCAACGTGGTGAATCTGATGGCCAAGAACCTGAATGTGATGAAGAAGCTGTACAAGCTCTCGATGCCCTTCGAAAAGTACCTGTCGCTGGAGAAGGGGCACTTCAACACCACGCACACGGAGTCATTGATCTCCTCGGAGCTGGACAAGAGCAACGTTTTGAACTCCACTAGCATTGTAGAGATTGACGATCGCGTACCGTCGAAGGAGAAGCAGCAGAAGCAATACAGAGAACCTGTTGTTGACTCTGGAAAAGGAAACAGCAAGGCTTCGGGTGACTGGGACAAGCGCAGCTCCACATCAGGGGGCTCCAAGGATAGCAGGCGCCAGCAGTCACAGCAGCAGATGCCGCAGGTTGAGAGATTTGATCGCCATCTGGATTCCAGCTTCGAAACCCAAAGTACCAGCAGCTACGCCAGTGGCATGAGCTCGCCTCGCAAGGGTAAACGCCAGCAGAACGGACGCCTGCAGACTCAGTCGCCCAGGTTGCAGAATGGAAAGCAAGAGGCGAATAAAAATACGTGAGTCCCATGCTTAAAGAAGTTAATAAGATTCTTTTTATATTAATTAATATTTCCTTCCAGTCGCTTTAGTCTGAATGAATCTCCGCGCAAGACTCCAGATGGCCAGCAGAAGAACCAGCGCTCGCAGAACGCACCCCAGGGCTTTGCCCAGAAGCCGCAACGGCAAAAGTCCACATTGGACGGGAACGCCGTCAGCTCTTCAAAGCGTTCCAGTGGCGTGGAGAGCGACGCTGCCTCCTCCACCGATTCCAGACCGGAAAAGTATGTGCCCCTGGACAAGCCATATGTGCTGCAGGAGATCAAAATTCCCAGCAAGGAGGCGGCCAGTCTGTCCTGGTGGGTCTCACCCTTCCAGTTCTACGTTGTGCCCAAGAGCCTAGCTGCCAAGTACGATGGCGTTCTCCGCGAGATGCGACAGTTCTACCGCCAGAAGCAGCATCAGCCCCTTCAGCTGAAGGTCGGCTCCACGGTGGTTGTGCGCCAGCGCAAGGATAATGCCATCCTGCGCGCCACAGTCATTGCTTGTAATCACATGATGCGCAAGTATCGAGTCTTCTGCGTGGACACTGGCAGCCTGATCACGGTCACCTCGGAGGATGTGTGGCCGCTGGAGCAGCGATTTGCGGAGCCACCGTGCCTGGCCCATCGCTGCACTTTCGACAGCGTGCTGACCAACTACGATCCCCTGTACATTGTGGATTGCATGGAGAAGTATGTGCCGGTCAATG
Organism: Drosophila greeni; assembly: GCA_018874515.1. NCBI lineage: Eukaryota > Metazoa > Arthropoda > Insecta > Diptera > Drosophilidae > Drosophila > Drosophila greeni. Next base: position 4,026 of record JAEIIM010046390.1, on the reverse strand, counting down.
CCAAGGTGGAGTGCGAATTTCTGTACAAGGAGAAGAGCAGCAACAATTCCGGCAGCCAAAGTGGATATACCTACACCATAAATATACTTGTGAACGGAGCGTCGCTGCAGAAAACGCTGATCAAGGCTGAGTTACTCACTGAGGTGGCTCCAGGTAAGATCACAGCCAGATTTATAGTTTATGTGTTTGAATACTTCTATTTTCTTTTTAGAGGTTCGTGTGAGTCTCCTGGCAGGCCAACAGATCAGGGGCAAGTTCAGTTTCATTCGGGACATGACGAGCTTTAAGGTTCAGTTTGACAACTGCAACAATGTGAACTTTATGTGCAGCTATGACGATGCCAAGTTCGTCAAATCAAATCCGGATTTGGCCAGGCGTTTCAAGGAGTTTTATGAGGGAAAGTCCTTTGCCTTTAACATTAAAAGTGTGTGCGAAAATAATATGTAAGTAGGCTTTGATTTCAGTCACTTCTTTCAATAATAACTGTTGTATTTACTTTTATTAAGCATTTACCTGCGCCCTGTAATGCCGCTATTCAAAGAGGATCGCAAGGCATTCATTTGCCCCCATCCCGTTGTGTGGAGCTCCTTCCCGGCTCTGGTGGCTTTCACATCCAAACCCTACCGCATCTTCGTTCAACATGTGGCCACAGACAAGGCCCTTAACAATCTTCTGGATGACATGTTCGAGTTCTACGAGGCCCAGGGTAAGAGCTACCTTACTCAAGACCTAAAAGTTTAAATTAATCTGTCTATATATTATTCCTCTGCCAGGTGTGCCCCTAAAGAAATACGAAACTGGACAGATCTGTGCCGTGCTCAGTGACGATAAAAATTGGTACCGAGCACGAATCTGTGGCAGAGATTCAACGGCAGCACGCACCGAGGTATTCTACATTGATTATGGCAACACGGAGGTGGTGAAGCGTGAGGATATCCGGGTATTGGACGATAAGTTCTACGAGAACTCTAGTGGCTTCGCCATCGAGGTGAACCTACCCATTGGACGGCCCAACGATAGTGAAAAGCTGCAGAATCGTGTTGCTGAACTCCTTGAGGGTAATGTTGTCACTATCAAACCGTTTGAGGTACGACGCAATCATCTCATCGCCGATGTCTTCATGGAGAACGGCAAAAATGTGGTGGATATGCTAAAGGCGGAGAAGCTCATTCCCGGCAAGGATCTGGATTACTTGCGCAAGCAACTGGATAAGGGAAAGTCGCGCATCTACGAGTACATTGAAATGGTGGACTTGACTTTGGATGATGAGGAGGAAAAGGGACGTGCTAGCGGCAGCAAGTCCGGCTCGCCCAAGAAGAAGCAACAGAACGAAAGGGAGCCACGTGAGCCCAAAAAATCAAAACAAGCGGCTGCGCCTGCTCCTTCACCAGCGGCTGCGCCTTCGCCAGTTCCTCCTAAGGCCCCCACACCGCTTCCAGAAGAGCCAAAGCCAGCCTCACCAGTTCCTGTGGCTATAAAAGAACCAGAAGCCATGGCAGCTGTTCAGCCAGAGCCAGAACCAGAGCCTAAGCCCAAGCCGGTGCCTGCAAAGATCACTCCTCCCGAGGAAGATCCCTTCAAGGACATGGAAAAGGCGGTGCTTAGTCACTGTGACAATCCGGCCCATTTCTTTGTCCACCCCATTGACCAGCTGCCAGAGATTAATCGCCTGCAGGAGAACCTCCAGATTGTGTCGCCTTCGCTGCCGCAACTGAGGAATGTGGTAAATGGTGCCGACTGCATCTCACTGTACTCCGTGGACAAGAACTGGTATCGCGCCAAGATTATCGACGCTGAGCTGATGGTGCTGCAGTTCGTGGACTTTGGCAACACCGACTGCGTTTCGGACACGTCGGACGTCAAGGAGAGCATGTGGTCACACATCGAACCCTTCTGCCTGCCCTGCGCCCTGCCCATCAGGCCCAAGAACACCGCCGACTGGGTGGACGCGGCGAATGGCATCTTCAACGAATCGTACACGAAGAACCTGCGCTACGAGTACCTCACCCAGGGCGACCGCCAGACGGTCAGCTACGTGAACCTGTTCATCGACGGCGAGGATGTCGCCAAGAAGCTAATCGCCGATGGATTTGCCAAGCCGCTGGAATACGTGCCCAGCGGCTGCACTTGCTACATTTCGCATGTTAATGGCATAAGCGACTTCTACATTCAGTTGGAGCGGGACTCCAAGGCGCTGGAATTGATTGAGATGTTCCTGCGGGACGAGGAGAAGCTAAAGCCGCTGGAGAAATTCGAAAAAGGTGCCATTGTGGCGGCCCTCTTCGAGGACGACGAGCTATGGTATCGGGCCCAGTTGCTGAAGCAACTGCCGGACGGCCGCTACGAGGTGCTCTTCATTGACTACGGCAACCAGTCCACCACCTCCAAGTGCCTGCTGCTCTCCGAGGAGATTGCCAGCCTGCCCAGCCTCTCCAAGAAGTGCTCGCTGCAGCTGCCGGAAGCCTACAAATCCTGGTCGCCGGAAGCGGATGCCAAATTTGCCGAGCTGACCGGCGAGGGAGAACTTATATTCACCACGCAGCTGGTCAAGCCCGGTCAGGACGAGGTAACTATACAACTTTTGCTGGATGGCGAGGACATAAACGAGCGCCTGCTGCCGCTGTGTCCCCGCAAGGAACCGAAGGCTGCCAGCAAAGAGTCGCTGACGGAGGGCTCCTCTGTGAAAACCAAAGCTGTCATCACCCACGTGGAGAACCCGTCCGAGATGTACCTGCAGTTCACAGAAAAGGAACCGTTGCTGGACATTATTATCGAGAAGCTCAACGACGGCACATTGCAGCCCAAAAAGGAGAAGGGTCAACTTGACGAGTTGCTTGTAGCTCAATTCGACGAGGACATGGAGTTCTACCGCGTTCGCATCGTGGAGCTACTGGACGATGGCAAGTATCGCGTCCTCTACATTGACTACGGCAACTCCTCGGTGGTGGAGAAGCTCTACGACATGCCGGAGGAGTTCAAGAGCATTCCGGCGATTGCTGAGATCTGCCGTCTGGAATCCTGCGCTGATTTTGAAAGGAACAAAAAACTCACCTTGGTGAACATCCAAGCGCTGCTGGACTGCTGCAACGGCGATGTTGTGGTGGAGTTTCTGGACAAATCAGCGAGCCCCCCATTGGTTAGGCTGATTACCAACGACAAGAAGGGCCTAAATATCTACGAGCAGCTGCAGAAGGTGCTCAAGACGGAACTGACGATTATCCAGAAGCGGAACGAGAACTCGGAGTGCGTAATTTCGCACGGCAGCTCACCCAAGAGCTTCTATGTCCAGCTGAAGAACAATTCTCCGGAATTAGATGTGATTGTTAAGACCCTGCGGTCCCTGACCAAGGACCAACTGCAGGTATTGAAGGCTCCGCCAAAGGACGCCCATGGTGTTTGCTACTCCCAGGAGGATGCCTGCTACTATCGCTGCAGCGTCAAGTCGACTCTGGAGGATCAAAAGGGCTTTGAGGCCTTTTTGCTGGACTATGGCAACACCATAACCGTGCCAGAGATTTGGAAATTGCCGCAGGGAATCGAACAGATTGCCCCGCAGGCTCTTCATTGCCAGCTGGAGGAACTCCCCGCCGATGTGCCAGATGAGAAACTGGAGCAGGCCTTTGTCGCCCTGCTGGAACAGCACTTTGGCGAGGTTTACCAGATAACCACTCAGCCGAAGGAGGATGAATCGAAGCCCCTGTTGGCTAAGCTCTGCATTAACTACAAGGACTTTGCCCAGGAGCTGGCCAGCACAGTGGCCGGAGTGCAGAAGCCGCTGGAAGCGGAGCTGCATAACTGCTTTGTTGTGCAATACGACGGCCCCACCTCCTTCTACGTGCAGATGGAGAGCGAGGTGCCAGAGCTGGAGAAGATGACGGATAAGCTGCTGGACGCGGAGCAGGACTGGCCCGTTTTCAGTGACCTCAAGGAGGGAGCCCTGTGCGTGGCCCAGTTCCCCCAGGATGAGGTCTTCTATCGCGCCGAGATACGCAAGGTGCTGGAGGACAACAAGTGCGAGGTGCACTT
>JAEIIM010046366.1:0-12474 GCA_018874515.1 Drosophila greeni | reverse complement strand
ATCGACTTAGATATATATGGTAATGGTGTAAGAGAGTAGGTGCATATAACTCATCGCTCACTCGTATCACTCATCCGATATCATTTATTCACTACATTAAACACTCTTTACCTTTTTCCACGAAAGCATTACTCAGTAGAGCTTAATATCACACTCAGACATTTCGGTTTGGTTTGGTTTTTGGTAACAGAACTGAATCTGAATAATCAACTACATGTTTAGGTACCATGTTTATGTATAGTTGGTTATATATCAAATATATATGTGGATGTTTCAAAACCAAATATAAATTGCACATTGTTCTTAGGTCTATGGAAACTCGTACGACTACGGCGGTTCGACTTAACTTAGAGAGTTAGTGAAATCAGCTGCGGCCAGGCTAACTTACCATATTGCTTGGTGCGAACGGGAATGGGCGGTGTGGTGGCCCCCTCGCCCCGCTGAGACCGGGCTGCCAGCCAGATATAGTACAGCGTGTCGGGATACAGGCCGTCTAGCGTATATGCCTCCGAGTTGGAAATGCGTCTAAACAGATGGCAAATCAGGATTGCTTTTGTGTAGTTTTGGATTTCAACTCACTTGTGATGGGCCTGATTGGCGTATGTGTCATTCCAGTAGAGCTCGTAGTGTACGATATTCTCACTGGAATGAGTCGGCTTCGTCCATTGCAGTGTGACTGCGGTCTCGCCGATATCGGTGGCCCGGAAATTGCTCGGTTGTGATGGCACACCTTTGTAGACATATCCGTATTTCATATTCGGGGTTGGTGTGTTGGTGCGATGGCGATGGCGATGGCGACGTTGGGGAATTGCATTTGGTTTTGGTTTCGGTTTTGGTTTGGTAATAATGAAACGGAAATTACGGAAATTAAATAAAATACAAACAAATCAATGTGGGCATTTGTTTGTATGCCGATGATTTCGATAGCGATTGCAAATCGGTATCCAATTCCGAATGCTGCACGATATTGATGAGGTGAAACACGCACAGCACAGCAATCGCTGCATCAGCATTTTGAATTCATATTGGTTTTGCATGAAATTGATTGACATGTGTCCATCCCAACCCTCTTCTATGCATGAATATTTGAGCTGAGCGCTCACCGCAAAGCCGACAGGGGAAGCCCCACAGAGAAAATGATTATCAATTTTAAAATTATTTCTAGTCCCCGGGGAGCCCAGCCTGTCGTCGGTGCTTTGAAGTTAAAAGTTTTAATGTACAATCCGATAGCATTTTCGAAGCTGTCACTTGAATTATCTGTGGTCTTGACTAGCATAGACTTACGGGTCAATTGAATAAGGCAATGGCAACAAGACGTCACCGCCTGACCCCAAATGGAAGTGGTCATTTCCAGCTTACATAACTTCAGGTAATAAGTCGAAGCAGTTCAAAGTTGAGACTCCTTTTGTTGTTATTTATTGCACGATTTAAAGCTAGTCCCCCACTTAAGCCGGACTTGTGCCCTGAGTACACAGTCTAATGCATTTGCATCTACTCACTGATTGCCCCCAGTTAATGAATATCTGCTGTACACGCACACAGACTGCAAATGTTGTTTCTGCATGAGCACAGATAAATATTTCATTGAACGTACACACACGTTACGCCTGACATTTTGTACTATAATTAAATAATTGGTGTGATCTATGTATGTGGCCCGATTGAGTTGAGTTGAGCAATTAAATTGCGAATTGTCCTCGTTTCAAAATGCAATGGGTGCTTGTGCGTGTCCGTATGTGTGTGTCAAGTGCCTAATTGAAGCTGATTGCCCAATCAATTTGGCTTAGCCTACCTTGTTGCGCCTTCACTTGGACCGGCGTGGACATTGGACCGGCTCCCATGGAGGTGTAGGCCTGGACCCGAACCGTATAGATGGCATGGGGTGTTAGCTCCGATACTGTCGTCAATTCGCTGTTGTCAACCATCTGCGAGTTCCACGAGGCCTCCGGTTGATTCGAGTTGGTTGTGTAGTACACCTTATAGCCCTGTGTTGTTATGAAAGAGAATGCAATTAATGTCGGTCTCATCTATATATATTTATAGGGAATCCTAATTAATCCTAATAATCAGATACTGAAGGATTACAATTTATGATTGCTATTATTTAAAAACAAGTGTACAGTGGATGCATGGATTTTCAATGCCTATACATAGGCAGTTAATAATCTATTTTAAGCAACGTTTTAGTAAGGAGGTTTTGAAATTTATTTTATATGTGCAGGTAAAACTTTTAATTTACTGATAATAACCCAATACAATTATTTGGCAGTTGTAACCACCTTCCTAATCTTACTTATAGGGACTAGTATAGAGCTATTTTCCAGCAAGACCACTGAACAAAGTCTAACTAGCTTAAAAACAAACTGGCTCTCTAACAGCATATACAATTTCCATATTATATTTGTTTGATAGACAACCCTTGTGATTCCAGTTTGTTTACTTACGGTCACTTGTCCATTGGGAGTCTCTGGAGGTTCCCAGGTAATAACCATGGTGGACGAGCTCAACGTCCGCACTTGAACATTACGAGGTGCACTTTCCATTTCTGCGAGAAAATAAGATAGAGAACAAATGTTAATATTTGAATCGACAAAGAATTGTTAGTTAAGTTCACCTTTACAAACATTTAACTTTTTTAGTTTAATAAGCTAAGCTCACAATTTAAAGCTAAATCTGTGGAAATTTCCCAATAAAATGTATGCGGTAGTAGTTTTGTTATTTCTATTAATATTATAAAGTCTATTTTGTAAGGCAAATGAACACAACGCCGAATAAATGGAATTATCGATCAACTGCAGGGGCGAAAAAGGAGGAGTATTTTTTGACGGGAGGCTATATGCCATTAGGGCAGCACAAATGTTTTGCAAAGCAAACAATCCCCATCCATCACAATTTGTTTTTCGAATGAACCATTGGTTGGCTGTTGTTTTAGCTGCTGCTTTTGCTGCTGGAGATGCGTATTTCGTGTCGTTTTATGGATGGAGCTGGTCAGACAGGCAGAGCGGTGGAGCGGCAGAGGGTCGGATGCTGCATTTCCGGGGAAAATTGAGGAAATTGTTTCGGCGCGTTGAAGCCTGGAGGCGGTTATAGTGAGAATTTTGCATTTATAAACTGATTTTTGCGCGCCACAACAATGCTCTTCCCAGCCTGCCCTCAGCAAGTATGAATCTAGCTATTCGCAATTTGACGCATTGCATTCGCACGATCAAAAATTTGTCGGTCAACTGCATTGCCAGCCACAAATCAACGGTGGGCATTCTTGGCCGCTGGCCCCCTCCCTCCCACTTCACCGCCCTCCTGTATTAAGGCCCGTTTTGAATAGCAATTAGTGTGGAACGTCTTTCACTCAATTTGCATTATGGCTGGAAGTAGGAGAGCGTGTGTGTGTAACCAATTCGTAACTCGTTTGGTTAATGGGCAATCGATAAATTCCAATTTCTCACAATTTTACTGCAATATTCACAAACGGTATAGCAGTTTTATCCACAATTTATATCGCAGTCATCTCATCTGTTACACAAGTGCTCCTCCCGGATGTGGTTGTGCGCCTGCCCTCGTTCGTGTGGTCCATTGCTTGTTATAGCCAAGATTTGCATGCAGCTCACACTCACCGCTCACACGCTCACCGATAGATTCAGATTCAGGCAAAAAGTTCCCCTTGGCACTTGGGCGCTGTGGGTGTGGGTGTGGGCGTAACCACGTTAGCTGCATATCAGGGTAGATACATTACATATGGATATGCTCCATTAATAGTATGTATTCCTTGCATGCACGCCTACTTCTTGCACACACAAAAAAGTTCCAATTGAAGTGCCTTTAAACTACAGATATTAACACTTGAATCTCCTAGAGTTGAAGGTCTTGGATTCTGACCTAATAAGATATATCTAAATTCCTATACTCGACCTAGTCATTAAGGTATGAATGGGCATATACCTAATCAATCCTAAAGCAACTATAAACATATCTGTAAAATAGCTTCGATTTAAAGCAGACCCTGCAGGTCAGATGGTACTTCATAGAAAATAAAGTTGCATCTATCCAAGAATTTAGCATGTTGTAAGATAATCCAACTATACAATCTGTCATGTACTGCTGTTTAGGGGCACAGGTGCGTCAGATGCTGTTACATACCGTAAAGAAATCAGCTACCTAAGCCAATGACACGTGTTAAGCTTTGCTTTGACCTGCTGACGCCAGTCTGCTGGGTCGCCTTCTGCCTGACTCAATAGCCAGCCTTCTGCTGCCCCGACCGTAAACGTTGCCATCGAGATATTATTTCGAAACGATATTGGGCAAGCGATAAGTATAATTGCGGCAATAAAAGTTTTCAACATTTGTGCGACACGCTGCTGGGTCTTTTGTAGGAACTGCAGTTGCAGCTGCTGTTGCATAAAAAAATATATACAGGGCTACCTAAGGAGAGTGAATACGGAATACTCTTTCAGAGTAATCCTTTCAATGGAACTTAAATTACAATATTAATAAGGAAATATGAAATGATGATGATGAAAGTATTAAATATGCTGATGTGGTGAAATATAAATTAATACTTTTGAGAGGTAACAACAACCTACCAACTTTCTTAAATTGAATTTAACATGAAAGTGTGTTTGGTTCAAGATTTAAATTAATTCTTGATTCACATCCCGGGGGAAAATAAAAGACGTTTATTATTTAAATTTTAATTAACCTTTTCAGGGTTTTGCCAATAATCAATTTAAAAAAATCAGTTCATAACAATGCGTGGGAATATAATGCCAGGCGAAAATGTATGCCAGACAAAGGCCCAATTACCCAGGAACAGCCAGGGCTAAAACCTAGATGCAAGCACCGCCCAGACATGCACACAGGAGCGCATAACAATGCAAACTTTATAACATCAGAGGAGTTGGGGCAGCTCCCTTCCCCCACACGCATACATAAGCATACGTCAGACAATCGCGGATACTTGTGTCTGTGGAACGCAGCTGCGTATGCAACGATTTTGGGAACATTGCATTTACCTTTGATTATATCTATCTACTTGTTATTTCCCTGCCATCTCCTTTGTGCTTTTTACATCCCTTTGGGTCTGCGATTTCCTCTTGCTCAACACAATTGTTATTGAAATTGTTTTGGCATTTTTTTTTGCCAACCATAAAATTTTGTTTGCCTAGGATACTTACTTGTGCCACCGAATGAGAAATCGCCTGAGCAGGCGTACGCATGGATGGAGAGAGCAAGAAAGAGAGAGCGGAGGGATAGACAATTTGGAAAAGGGGTTAGTACCATTGCCGACATAACGGACCGTGGAAAATAAAAAGGGATCTACGGGAGTAGCTCCTAAATTCAAAATGAAATTGGTTAAAAATCCTTTTGTGCAGCATGTGAAGGACGGAATGGAGAAGCAGGCAGTTAGTTAAATGACCTTCCCGGGGCAGCTCATCCGCGATACTCACTTGTCTCACCGGTGGTACAGGTCGCAGGAGCCGATGGCGGGCCACGTCCGATGTTGTTCACGGCTATCACGTAGAACTCGTACTCCGTATAGGGACTCAACGCACGGACCACGTAGTACATGGTGATGATGCCGCTTATCTCGCTGAAGGCCTGGTTAGCGTTCTTCGGCTTGTACTGAATCACATAATACTGCAAGTCCTCGGGACCCTTGTATGACCACTCCAGACGCACCGAAGTGGCGGTCACCTCGGAAATTTGCACGTCGGTGGGTGCCGTTGGTAAAGCTGTTGGTTGGTAGAAAAAATGGATAAGTGCATCATTTTGAATTCATTTTATACTTACATTGGACTTTAACCACCGAAACGGAATCGAGTTGCCCTAGCGTGGAAGCGGCTATGCAAGTGTAGTTGGCGCTCTCTTGAATATTTATCAGTTGCAACACATTTCGTCCTATTGGCATTTCATTTTCGGGAGTAAGATCCTCAGAGCCTAAAGCGATCAAAGTAAAAACCAATCATTAAAGCTTGACCTAGAAACTGATCAATGGAACACTTACCCTTCATCCATTTGACATGCGGCATGGGCGACCCGACAGCTATGCAGGAAAGATTCAGATTGGAGCCGAGCATTACCTCGTTGATGGGCTCTGGTGGGCGGGAGAAAGTGGGAGGAACACGGCGAACCTTCACGTACAAGTTGGTTGCCTTGGAGTGTTCGGTGCCAACAGAGTTCTCAGCAACACACTCGTACTTTCCTTGATCCTCTTCCCGACTGTTCTCAATTTGCAAGAATCCTTTAAAGAACAGATACAAATGTTTTAGTTAGTTATTAGTTTAAGAGATAGTAGCCTTATAAATTATGCCATAAGGATGATTTAAAATTATTACATTACATATCATTAATTTAGATTTAGAAGAATGAACGAGACATTTTTATTCTAATAATACTTTCCAGGGGGCGTAACTCATAAGGTAGCTTTTGGGTATGAAAATAATTATATGGCCTTTAGAGAGAGTTACCTGATCAGGCTTAACAAGTGGGGAAAACCTTTAACCCTTTTACAATAAGCCTGCTACTGTATCTACCTGATGTTAGGGAGATTATTACTTTGTGAGGCCACTACCTGATCTGGCATATAAGACTCAGTTTCTAGGACTTAGAATTCAGTTCAATTTAAACTCATGCTGAGAAGACACCATGATGATATTCATCGCGCTTTTAACGACGATCCTGATACATATCGTTGGATGTACAACTTATATAACCTCAAACACTAATGCCGATCTGCCAGCCTATCCTGATCGTCCTCTCAGCGAACAAATGGAAATGATTGACCTATTGGATTTGGGGGACCGACCAAGACGACAAGCCCAGCCGAATATAAATAACTCGGCTTCAAAGTTTCTTCTGGAAGTCTACAATGAGATCAGCGAGGACCAGGAACCCAAAGAGGTTCTGCATCAGAGACACAAACGCTCGCTAGAAGACGATATTCTAATTTCCGAGGAGGATCGCCAGGAGATTGCTAACTGCAATTCCATTCTGACTTTTTCGAGTCGAGTGAAACCGCCGGCGCCGTTAGAAAACGACTTGGATCTTCACATTACCTTTAACACAAACGATGTTCCAGCGGATTTGTCTTTGGTTCATGCCGCGTTTAGGATATACAAGAACCCCAGCTTGTTCGAGAGGAAAGATAACTTTACGGTCTCAGTGTACCGAAGACTGGACAACCGCCAGGATTTCTCCTATCGCATACTGGGCTCAGTGAACACCACATCAGATCACCGAGGCTGGTTGGAATTTAATTTAACTGAAACCCTGCAAACGTGGCTGCTCAAGAATGGGCAACGAAAGAGTTTAAGGATTTCAATTGGTGACTCCCAACTGAGTGCCTTTGCGGCGGGGCTGGCTAATCAGGCGACCCGCTCTAGTCTTGAGCCCTTCATCGTGGGCTACTTCAATGGACCCGAGCTCTTGGTTAAAATACAGAAGCTTCGGTTCAAGAGGGAACTGCAGAAGCGCCGCAATAACAGCCCGGTTCATCCGCCGCCATCGCCCGTGGACTTGTACAAGCCACCACAAGCGTGCGAACGTCTTAACTTCACGGTGGATTTCAAGGAGCTACAGATGCACAACTGGGTAATTGCCCCGAAAAAGTTCGAGGCTTACTTCTGTGGTGGCGGTTGCAACTTCCCACTGGGCACGAAAATGAATGCCACAAACCATGCGATAGTCCAAACCCTGATGCACCTCAAGCAGCCGCATCTGCCCAAGCCCTGCTGTGTGCCCACGGTTTTGGGTGCCATTACCATTCTGAGGTACCTCAACGAGGACATCATCGACCTGACCAAATATCAGAAATCAGTGGCAAAAGAGTGTGGATGCCATTAGAATAGGCTAAACTTAGTTTGATTTCCAGAAAAGTTACCATTAAGATTAAATGTAGTTAAATAAAAACTAAAAACCTCAAAATTAAACTCAAAAACAATGCTTCGCTGTGTTTTTAAAGTAGGTACAAATCTATTCTATATCCTTTTAAATTTATTACTTTTCGGCTCACTTTCTCTGAGAGCTTTAATTTTCTACTAATATGTAAAGGAACGCCTCGCCTAGGGGAACCTTAAGCGCATTAGAATATTGCATATATTCTGTTCCTGTTTATATAGCAAAACCTTTACGTGTTGCGCTCTTTTATGATGTACCTTGGGGTTATGGGGGCCTGGGCTTAAGCGTAATCGAGTCGTAAGATCTTAGATTTATCAATAAATTTGAAAGTCAAATGATGTTTGTTTATCTCACATCACTTTAATAGGCAACCCACACATTATCCTCATTGCCCCATAAAAATGTTCCCAATTCACCTTGCTTTTATGGAAGGAATCCATCCCATTCACTTCAGGATGCTCCACTGCCGGAGAAGCAACACATGGAAAATTAACACTTTTTATATGATTTTAAAAGCTATATAAATTTTACGACAAGTCGCCAACCCCCGTTGCAATCTTTCAGGAGCGTAAAATCCACACACACAGGCACATACTAAGTATAAAGGCTCGCTTTTCCGGCGTATTACGCTAATGTAAACGACACATGCGGCGGAGTATTTGGATATTGGGGTAGAAAGTCACTTTGACATAATATTTATATGACTAATAAACAATGGAACACGAAACACCGATGAGTAGACAATGTGTAATCTATGTAAATCATTTTCTCGTTTGTCGGTGTCACGGGCCTTTTAAAGCTTCTAGCTTTAAGTCAGCAATTATGAAAAGTAATACAGTTTTCCGCAAGAAATTTAGTTAATATTTAAGTAGTCATAGGAATACGGGCAATATATGGTACAATAAAATTTCTAAGCGCTTAAACACCCAAATATGTCAAATTGTTGTTCGTTTCTATGTGCGTATGTCGGTAATTAATCATATTGAGTTCGATATTCAATTTTCTCTCTCGTACAATTAATGAGCCACCTGGATTCAATACACACATACGCACACAAATATTGTAAAAGTTTGTGCTCAGGTAGGCAAATTTAAAATATGCGTGAATTATGACAATTAATTTGCGAAACAAGAGACTTTCGTGCGTAATATTATCGTTTAATTATTTATTGCACCATTTTGTGCATATATAAGCAGTGAATATTGATCAGGCTTAAGCGGAAAGCTTATATTACAGAATTATATTCTTCATTTAATAAACTACGCTACGGTATTGGGTACGATATTACCAATAAAATGAAGCGGTTATTTTTAAGGGAAATCATTTATGAAATCATTATAATAATGGAAAAGCGCTTATATTAAAGGGCTAGAAAAACATTTCTCTGGAGGGAAATTATTTTCTCCAAAGGAAATATCCACCTGTTAAATTAAAATCATATCGTAAACAGAACTAAAGTTATTTAATTTTGGTGTTCAGAGCTGTTTGCTTCTCCCTTGACATATAAAGAACCTTTGCACGCCACGAGAACCGAGCACAAAAATAGGCTTGTATATTGTTCAACGAGTTCTATCCCCGACTATTGCTAACGTTCTTGTTTTATTTACCTTTCCCGTGTATTATGGTGCTCGTTCTGTGTTTGATACAAGCGAAAAAGGCAGCAAAATAAAAGAACACACTGACTAAAAATGATGTATGCTGGAGAGATTGTTGCGCGGTTTTTAGTGCACAGCCATTTGCAGCTGGATGGCTTTTGTGATGTATGTATTGTATTTTTTCTTGTTTTTTTCTGTTTTGTTGGGGCTAAGGGCGACGTGAGCTTATTTTTTATGGCTACCGCCGCTCACCTACAACATGCATCAAAGTTGATTGTTGTGAAATTTATTGCATACTATTTAGCCCGTATAGCTGAATATTTATTACGCTTGTTGCGCTTCCTGTGCAGTCTGCTGTCTGGGCCATTGTTTACAAATCGCTGAACCATTTAAACAACAACTATTAAATGTTGGACCATTTTTTTTAAATAATCGACAACTTTAAACTTGAACTCGCACAGTACTGCACAACAAATTTGCATAAAAATATGGCCTAGATCTTAGTCTGACAAATAGATTTTCCTTTTATTGCGATTATATAAAAATTGTTAATTGCTTTTACAAAAATCATAATACTTGTCTATAAGTAAATGATAAGGAACCTCATATCTAAAGCACACAACTGCAACTTAAGAATTTAAAAACGGAAATACAGAGTAGTAAAAGCGTTATATTTCAGAGACTTCAGAAGACGCAACTTGTATACTTATTTTAAATTTATATATATTCACTGGCAAAAGTTTTAAAAAAGTTAAAAATTTTTTAACAAGTCAAGTATTCGGAGACAATAGTTTGCCATTCTCTTTAAACTCCCAATGCCAATCCAGCATGCTGAGCTGTTACCAATTCAATCGGAAAAATTGACGGAATCGTTGCACAAAGTCCAAGTGGCCTCCCGGCTCTGGCTCCCAAATCCGCTAAAACTTTCTGGCCGCGCGCTAACTGAGTCAAGACAATGCCTGCGGGCTGTGCGGCGGTTAGTTTGAACGTTGCACACATGTGGCACGCCACACAGCTGCACTTCCGCTAACGCAGTCATTTTCATATTCTGCAACTTCCGCAAGCGCACACTACCACAAAACGGCACGGGCGAGGCAAGGCACAAGGCTCTCGCACCCGACTTCGTCGGCTTTGGCTCGGCAAGGGCTTCGGCGCCGGCTTCAACTGCTTGGCTGCACGCCCAAATGGGATTATTAATTTAATTATGCCTTAATTTAAGTAGTCGTCGTTGTCGTCGTTACAAAGTGACATTTATGGGGCGACGTGCCCCCACCGCCTCGCCCAAGTTCATCCACATAAAAGTGTGCAAAGTTTCAATTTTGGTAATGCAAGTGACGACGACTTATCGTCAACCGAAAAGAAACCCAACTGACCCCACCGAAGGGGAGGGGCCCTGCCTCCATTACCCTTGAGCCGCCCGTTGGGAAAAGCCGTTCTAGTCATGCACATTTTGGCAATTACTGTCTCATTTTCAACAAAAGTGACTGTCAACTCTTTCGCCGAGACTGGGGCAGGGGCAGCCGGCTGGAGCGAGTGACAAGGAGAAGCTCATAATTTAAGCATTAAACTTTTCCCAAAATGCTTTCAAGTTGACTTGCCTTAACTACAGTTTTACGGCTCAAGTAAATAATTGCGTGCAGACCCGCGTTTCCCTCCTCCCTCTGCCCACTTACCTCTGCGCTGCCCGCCCTGCCCCACAGGTTGGTCACGTCAAGTGGCAAGGCGATTGTAATGATGGAGCCCAGCAATTAAAGAGTTGGAGCGTAGAGAGCGCAGGTCGTCGCCGTCACAGCTGCTGCCCCCTTTCGGTGGCAGTGGGGAAGTGTTGCCACGTGTAAGTTTTGAACAAAAGAAGGCATAAAATGGCATATAAAAAAGCGAACGATGTTGCAAGCTAAGCTTTGCCTAAGTACAGCCCGTTCTCCTGTACATAAGGCTCGAGGAGGGGTCTAAGTTGATTTTAAGTTTCCTCCATAAAGGTTAACCTGCTGAGCAGCTATATGGCCTCATCGCCATTCGTTGTTTTACGCCCCTGCAATACCGCGAGCGTTCAAACTCAATATTCAGCTAGTTTGAACTTTAGTATCCACTTAAGGAAACTTCCACTTAATTTTAACTAGCTTTTTATTGAAAAATATCTTGCTGATAGTAAATTCTAGGGTTGGACCCAAAACCATAGTTAGTTCAAAATATTAAATTAATTATTTGAAACTACATTCCTTGTCTTCAAACTGCTGCCAAGATATAACACAAATCTTTAAGGCACTTAGAAGGCCTCGTCCGGCTTTTCAATAATAGCAGTGAATGAAAATTGAAATCAAATATCTACACACAAACGAGTCGTTAAGTTCTCTGAAGTCCCATGACCCTATTGCACCTGATCAAACAAAGGAAACCATTAACGTACCCATTTCTTCCCGACACCCCTTCGCTGACACTTCGACCGAGTTGAGTTCATCTGCTCACACACAAAACCATTAAGACAATTGGCTCAGGCGAAACCAATTTCTGATAAGCCTTTTTTTGCGTAAAAGCCAAATTATGATATTTGAAAGAGACCCAACATTTTTTTACTACCCTTTCCCCGCCCCTAATAAGAATTTCAACCCCGAGAAAGTAATTTCCCCAGACGCTGCGCCAGAACCGTTCTAAAAAATAAAGGAGACGGAAAATAAACCGTGGTCACTCACTACAGCATTGGCTCTTTTACTCCTTCTTTTATGCTTTTTATTGAACAAAAGCCCTAAGGGACTACTTGGCGAAATAAAAATAAAGGTATAATACTCAATATTATCGTTGCTGGTCGGTGGTTGTCCTCGCCCGTTCTAGGGCTAGCCTACCCTTTGACTCGGCTCTGAGGACTACCAACGGGAAACGAGGTATTTTAAAATAAATTATTTATGAATATATTTGTGCAACGAAGTGCGACCGTTGTCATTTTGCTTTTGCCACATGCTACACCGAACATATTGAGGTATCTGGTAGATAT
>JAEIIM010046330.1:0-10112 GCA_018874515.1 Drosophila greeni | reverse complement strand
CAGGGAGACGGCAAAGATGCCGTAGAAAGCGGCCAAAGCAAACAGCTTGGCTCCCCCCTGGAGGCCCCTGCTCTCGGGCTGGTTATCCATTCACCGGCGACTAAGCCAGTTTGCGCTTTAACTTAACACCGGCTGGCCAGGAAAAACCAGAGCACAGCACAGAACCGACAACGCCAGCTGGTGGAGCAATTTAAGGCAGAAGCTCCCCGAGAAAAACGTATTTAGCTTATGCAAAGCGTGCAGCGGAGTGGTAAAAAGGGACCAAAGGTGCGGCGCAAAAAGGCTGAGATATGATGAGCGCCGCTCGCCCGGTTAGTCAGGCGGCAAAAGGACATTCTAGGCTCTATGTTTATGTTTAGTTTGCGAAATTTCTTTTGATGTCTTTTAATTTTAATGAGTTGGGATGTGAAGGAGGCGGCCGCAAAGGCAGCGGCAGCCCCAAGTAAAACTAATTAGAAGCGACAAGGGACCGAGGAGGGACCGAGGAGGGAGTGGATGTGGCTCAGAGGGAGTAGCTTGCCACTCCAGACTTCATTGTCCTGCTGCTGCTGCTGCTGGTGGTGCTGCCAGGTGTGCGGCATAAGGAACCCGCTCGGGTTACAAGACGCATTCTCTGTCCCTCTGCTGATTTCCATCTAATAAATGTGGCCATCCAGCAGCTTGTTGTGTGTCTCTACATGTGAATGGCAGGCCAAGGAAAAACCCATCCTGGCCTGGCATGCAAAAAGCGTCTACGTCATGGGGCAATTTGTCACGCAGCTGCTCGGAACCCACCCACTGCCCCACGTGTGCTGATCCATGCTCTTGTCGATAACTCAGCGCTTAATTGCTCATCTTTCAACGTCCAGGGGCAGCTTTGGTTCTGGCTCTTGGCTCTTGGCTCCTGGCCCAGCGAGCAGCAATTATAAAAATTCTCCACGAACTGGGAATGTCTGAAAAATGCCGGCTGTCATAGTTTCAGCTCGCTGCAGACACACGATGTAGGTTAAATTAATAGTGACACTCGGCGCTGCACCACCTGGCGGCGTCCTGGAACTGGCTTTTCCGCCTGCGAGCAACTTTTGCCTGCACTCGATCGATCCGCCGCGAATATTTCATAAATTGAAATGTACAGTTAGTTAATTACACGTTCAATTAGCTCCAAAAGAGTGGCATTAGCCGCAGTTCCTAGCGCTGTCACTGAACGATTTATCGACTAATGGCCAGCTTGTGCTGCGCACGATCATTGCAGGTTGCCGTTTGGGAGCCAAAGAGAGCTCTTAAAGCGTCCCGTAATCCGTGGCCTGTTGGGAGCTTTAATTCCAGCCTAAGTCCCGCACAATCTCCCACTCCCGGGCAGTCCAATTTAGTCAACTGATGGAGGTACGCGGAGGCCATCAATCAAAAAAGTTTCCATTTTAAATGTCAACACATTCCCACAGCCCCCACTCCGGCGGGAGCGCGGAGGAACTTTCTATGGCCGCCCCGATTGGGAGTCTCGAGAACTAAAACAAATTGCTGCCGAGCGCTAAAATTTAAACATCAAACTGTGTGTGTGCCGGGCGGACTTCCTGATTAACCCGAAAGGGAGAGGGCGGCCGGGATTGCCTGGCGCAGAGTAAAAATCCGGCGAATAGCAAAAATACCAGCAACCAAATTGATTAATTGACGGAGCACTGTTTTCATGGAAAAGAATCTGGAGCGCGCATCGGGCGTGCACACACATATATATCGTATATATCGTATATTTCGTATATAGTAGGCCACATGGCCCGACACAATTTGCATAAATCGAAACACAAAAGCGAGCGAGAGCTGCTGCGCTGCTGCTGGAAATCGGGAGCGAAAGATATTTATCTTGTTCAGTGTCAAATTAAGTTGATCAATTAAGCAATTGACGTCGGAGTGAAAAATGCACAGCCAGAGTTTGCTGAAAGGGCGCTGTACGGGGCTTAATGCGACTTCTGAACACACTAGCACACTCGCAACAACAAGTGACGCAGATTGCGCAGGATTGGGTTGGTGTTGGGTCTGGGGTCTGGGTTCTGGGGACTCTTGCTAGTGACAATTTCTGTCAATTCAGCGGCGCTAATCAAGCAAGAGACAGCCAAGCATTTAAATCGGGTGCAGCAGCTGGCGAGAGAGGAGTGCGGCGACTAAGATGGGACTGGCACTGGGACTGGGACTGGGACTAGACAAATTGGCTGCGATTGCAGCGGGCTGGGGCAGAGACTTGCCTCAAAGCCAACGACATGCGGGCAGGTTCCGCAACGCAGGCGGCAGACAGCCAACGTCATATAATCCATCAACTCCGCAGACAGTTGCAACAGCAGCAGAAACAGAAACAGAAGCAGAAGCAGTGGCAGGAACAGAACGGCGTGGACTCGCATTTCCCTCAGTTGTAATCAAATCAAATGACATTGCAGACGTACAGGCAGCAGTAGCAACTTTGTAGGAAGGCAGTCGTGGCCAGAACCCACCTCCAGAGGGGCCCACTTCCCTGTTCGCTCCTCCTGCGGCCATTGTCACATTTGATGGCCAACACTTTTGATGATTTAATAATGGCTCGGCCAAGTCCGGGACTTGGTTGCGTGCGGAGTGGACTAGAAGGGATTTAATGGTTATTCGAAAGAGGGAACCAAGGAAATCCTCTCGACAAAACCCGGAAGAGCGCAGCACAGACGTCAAGTCCCGACGGAACAAAGGCCCCAGCCATGAAGAACCATCGATACCCGGTCGGACGGCAGCTCCCCCTCTTAAAGCCGGGCCTTCAATAAAAAATTTGCATAGCAGTCACAAACCAAAGACAGTTGACAACTTTTTTATTTGCCCGTCGTCTGGGTGAAAAGTCGCCTGCCTTTCCCTGCTTTCCCTGCTTTCCCCGCGTGACGCATTTGTCTATTATTGCGACAGGCTCGAAGGCCCGGAGAGCCCTCGACGATGCGAGACACTTGAAGGGCCCGGCGACAGCAACGGGGGCACTTAAAGCCTGTTCCTATCGATTTTCGAATGGCAAACATTCAGCCAAGTTCATTAAAGTCACATCAGAGGCGGAAGTACCAGCCGGGCCGCCGCTTCGAAACCACAAATAGACACAGCTACAGCGGCGGGAACAACAAACAAACGGAGCGGCCACAAATCAACGCCTAACCGCAGGGGCGGCTGGTGGCCGGGGGTGGAAGGCGGAAGGACCCCCGGCAGAAGGACCGAAAAAAGGCGACGCCGCCATTTTGTCTGTCCCCGTCGTCGTCGAGTCGGCCATTAAATATGCAAAAAGCAACATGCGAAAAAAGTGTTGCATACTTTTAGTTGCTGCGTCAAACCGCAAAAAGGCAGCAGAGCAGCGGAGCGCCACACAGGAAGCCGGAAAAATAAATAGACGGAAGGAAGAGGAGAGCTGCCACCTCTTGTCCTGCTCCTCCCCCCCTCTCGATCTCTCTCTGCGCCGGGCTTTTCCTCGCCGTCTCGCTTTGGTCTCCTTCGCGAGCCATTCATTAGCATAGACATAGAGAAGCAATATTGAATTTCTATGCCAGTGTGAGTGAGTGCCTGGGGGGGGGGACGTGGCAGAGTGGGAGGCGTGTGAGGTCGCAAGGTTGCGCAAAAATGTTTCACGCTTTGGTGAGCTGAGGAAATCACAACGGGGCAGTGGAGCGTGAGAAGGGCAAGGCAGGCAAAGCTGTGCCAGGAGCGGAGATGGGTTGCAAACGAGGGGAATGGGTCCTGACAGGCTCAAGCAGCGCCTGGGGATCAAATTAGTTGAGTTTTTTGAAAAGAATGCGGCAAATTCTAGACTTTATGCATGATAAGTGGCGAGCAAAGTGCTCGCTCCGCAAGGGGTTTCACTCGTGGCAACAAGAATATGAGAGGACCAAGCTGGAGATGGAGCTGGCGGTGTGGGCGCTGAAGAGGCAGCCCGACAGTCGTCACATGTCAGTTAGGCAAACAGGAAGTGGAAAACGAGGAAGCGCAAGGATATTGACAGCAGTTACCCAGAGGAAAGAGTAACGAGCGGAGGAGGAGTACATGACGAGTGATTTGAGAGCCGAAACAGGGAATCAATTAAAGGAATCAAATTAATTAAGTAAGCAAGCAGGCAGCTCTCATGATTTCCTGTTTCAAAAACCCCTTGACAGCATTTATCCCCTCGTTATCTGCATCCAAAAATAATACAATGCCATCGATTAAATTCGCGGCAAGATCATGCAGAGGCACTTATCTCCTGGGGAGGTGCACTGCCTCTACCTTTCCGAATTCCTAAAGGCTTCAAAGGCATTCCCCATGGGAGCTTGGGCCATCAAAGCGGATCTCTCGTCTGGCTGTCACCCCTCTGCGGCCGGACCACTCAGGTCTGTCAATTGAAGGAGCTGCCTGGGCGAAACTTCGCCCGGCTCAGGGCACATCCTGTTACCCGCTTTGTCTGCGGTTTGTCAGCGTCCACATTGTCATCGTCGGCGGCATCGTCGTGTGTGGGCCTCTAAAGGAATTTTTATGAATTATAAGCGAGGCTTCTCCACAAAAAGGAAGAGAAACCCGAACGGCGAAATATGTAAAAATGTTTTTGAAAACATTTTCGGAGGAGGATGACAGCGACAGCCAGCGACATTGACAATGAGGCGGTAGTAAGTGGCTGCCAGCCGCGCTCAACAACAAAGCGCTGATTGACAGGAGGGCGCACACAAAGGGGTAGCGGCGGCCGGGGGCAGCTCTCCCTCAATCCGGAGGGGGGGTTGGATGCCGGCACACAGATGCAGCCAGACAGTCGTTAGGCCGATCAACGGAGCGTGGCCAGGACATGTGGGCTGAGGACTTGAGCTCTCGCCCAAGCCCTATCGATTTTCCGTATTATAATCGGACCCCGCGCGGTCTGGTCGTGTTTTCGGGTTCAATGTGCAAATGCAGATGCGACTCGGCGGGCTGGCCGGGTCATTCCCATGCGCAGGCCTTGCTTTTCGGCTGTTGCTGCCGCCATCCAGACAATTTAGCAACGCTTGATTAATTTTTACGACGCGCCCTGTAAGTGAAAGAAACAACAGAGCAGGGGCATCCGCCCCCGCCAGGTGAGCCCGCAGATGAGGACGAGGAGCTCAGCCCATCAGTTGTCCGCTCGTTATGACAGACCGGCGCATTTAACAAATGATTGCCATAACTCAAATTATAGTTAATCATGGAGTCGGACTCTGTTTACCTTTCCTGCACGTGGCTCAGTGCTGTTGTGGGGACTGTTTGAGGTTCGTTTTGAAATCAGACATGTACGAGTACTTCCAGCAATTGTGTCACAGCCGCTGCATTTGGCCAGGCCGGGACAGCGGTTCTTTAACGGCACCCGGAACAGGCGGCGGCGAGTTGAAAAACAATCGTTTGGGGTTCGCTTGCGGGTTTTGTGGTCGTAAAGCCGACCAACTGAGCTTTCGGGCTGCTGTTTGCCCCCGTTGCAGGAAGCCTTTATTAGCCGAGGGCCTAAACATATCTTAAACAAGGTAATGGGCATTAACCGAATGGGTTGCCAAGCCGGATAAGTGACTGCTACTTGGGGCTGGTGGTTAGATTTGCAGGGAGCGTAACTCGGTGGAGGCACAGCCCAGAAGGGTAAATTTATTTATTTATTAGGCTGGAATAGTGAATATTTTAGCTGTTACAAAAAGTGGCTATGCATGTTCTTGAAACCAGTTACTCTGTTCCCAAAAGGGGGTTAATTTATCCTTGTATTTACTTTGTTCCTGCATGGGAAGAGTTTCCCTCATCAGACCTTCCTCTGATAAACCATCGCCATCGTTTTTCAGCTCAATTACATTCTGTGGAAGCAGAGTTCCAGCGGGAACTTAACCCTTTCATCTCCCAGCTGCCGCTCACTCCCAACAACATTCGGCACTTAACCCTCTAAAAAGAGCCCATTTGATGCTCTAATTACGCCAACATGCTGTCCATTTGATAAAAACCCTTGGTGCTAGAGGGTGCCCCGAATGACAAGTTTGGCTAGCGGCATTTTTGACACCTGGCGTGTGGCCCTCGTCGATTTCCCCGGGGAGGTCTCAGCTCTGGACAAGCCCTAAATTGGCCGACTAAACGGGAACAAGCTTGGCACTCGCTATCTGCATGTGTTGACTGTGAAGAATTGTGTTGCATGTATGACACAACTTTGTCAGCGAGCCCTGATTAATGAGCCGAGCCGGTATCCGCTGCACATGAGTCCGAGCTGGGCTATGCTCCCCCGATTCCTGCATTTGGCAACTTAGAACTTAATTACCAAACCAAATTATTTGTGTCGCATCTTCGCCCGAGCAGAGACTTCCCGCATTTTGATGGATTCGTGGGCCGGGCTGGGTTTGGCCAGATAATGGAAAGGGAACTGGGGCTGGCCCTTGAATCGGGTCGGGATCGGGACTAATGACGCTTCATTGCTTTGTGATGCGTAAAATATTTGGATGACGACGACGATGGCTAATTTCGGCGGCGACTTGCTCGAATGCCTCCGGCGAATGAGGAGTTGGAGTACTCACTCAAAATGCAGCCAGCGATCGGAATGATCAGACAAAAGAGGAGAAGCGAGGAGCATGCGGGAAGCCATCGTCAACTTGATGAGCGGCGATTCATTTCCGCCGCTGTGCAACCGAGGGGCGAGTTTGTCTTCAGAACTCGCACACACACATTCCCTGTGCTCCTCGGCGATCGCAATTTCGCGCAGTGAACTGTAACCGAGAGTTAATTAGCTCAACGAAATCGTCGCCATAATAGTCGCATCTAGGGGCCCTCCCGAGTTATTTACATACAATACTGCCGTATGGAGAACGGAGGAGGTCGAGATAAGGGTCGCATTCACAAGGAAGTCGGGCAGGAAATCACAATGTTTGTGAGGTCCGTCCAGAAAGAAAGAAAAAAGGGTTCGTCTCCGCCGATAAGAGGGTGTGAGAACACATCGAAGAATGTTGATGGATCGAAGAGCAAAAGGGAGCCAAGGAAGACACATTTTCCCATTTCCCTTTGGCCTTTCGCTAACCCAGCTTTAAGAGTTCTGTCCTCCCACTTTTGTCCACTTTCCTGGCTCCTGACAGCTGGAAATATTTCAGATACTTTAACACACACAACTTTTTTTTTGTTTGTAACTAATTAGAGGCGGCTATATAGAACCACAAGTTGCCTTTAAGCCTTGAATGTGGCCGGCACATACAATAAAACAGTCAACAACAGCAGCAGCAGCGGCAGCTATGAGGCTGGCGCCAAGTCATTACACCAAAAATTCTCAACAACATGCCAAGCAGCTTTGAAACTCGCACAGGCCACGGATTCGGATACGTTTGGCTACTTTGAGGGACGCAACACTTGAGAGTTTCAGTTTTTTTTTTTCTTTTTCACAAGTACCCGTGCAGCCGAAGTTATTTTACAATTTCACACAAGCACAAGGCAGCGCCAGAGCCCGAAATAAAAAACTAAACACACCAGCAGAGAGACAATAAAAACAGAAACAAAAAACAAAAACGAAAAAAAGGCCACTGGGGGCAGAAACGAATTACATATTTCTGTTGGGAATGCCGCCAGGGAGGGGCGTTGCACAAATTGAAGAAATTGTGGCACCTGTGCGCCGTCTTTGTGTCCGTGTCCGCGTCTGTATCTGTATCTGTATCTGTATCTGGTTTTTGTATCTGTATCTGCACAAGTATCCGAACCTGTAGCTGGAGCCGCCTTCGCTGGCGAGGCAAACAAATAAACTTGCGGCCAAGTTATGACAGTCGACTGCTGCCACCATAGAGGGCCGCAGGAAACATTATTCTTGGTTAGATGCTAATTAATTAGAAGACGCGGAGGAGTAGGAGGCCAGCCGGGGGCCGTTTCGGTGGCACTCATGTGGGAAGCTACACGCAGGAAAAGCGCCCGAAATGCAAACGAGAATGACATTTTCGGGGGCTGCTTCACTCCAGTGCCTGTGACAGGTATAAATTATATTGATTGTGGTTTTCGTCAGCCTCCCAGAAATTAGGTTAAATGGAAAGCAGACACTAATATTGATTGTGGCACGAGGAAGACATTTTTTACGGCCATGTTGGGAGCCTGCACTTTGCGGCATCATTTCACGATTTTAAATGCAAACGAAAACGCTGCGAGTACGTGCCTCAAATATTTGACATGGGATTTCACAATTGCAAAGTGCATTTCATTAAAGTGCATAGTTTTTAATATTTATAAGCCTGGCGCTGCAAATAATAAAATTGCATGACACACAAAACGGAGTTAAATTGAATGTGACGGATTTGATTTGGCTTTAGCAATAAATCAAGGTAAATTAAATTGTTTTTATGAAGAAAACATTGTGTGCTGTTAGCCTCTCATCCATTTGAGGCCTGTGAGTTAAACCATTTTTTTCAGTTTCAAAACACAAATGAAAAATATATTTTTACTGAACTCCTTCCCTTCCTTCCGTAATAAAACAAACAAGACCCCAACTTGTGCTAATAAAAAAAATCATAATCGACCACGAAATCTTTTCTCAGAGATATTACCATAATGACTGCGCCCCAAATGGCGCTCCGGGCAGATCGGTCTTTCGATCCCAAGCCCCTTTGGGAGGTTCGCCCGCCTGCTGCCAACTTGTTTACACAAATTTTAATTGGTGTAATTATGATTTTTACACGAAATTAATTATGCATGCGCGATTGCGCGGCTGCAGCTCCATCTTCGCGGCGGAGGAAGACTCAATATCCAATTCCGTTTCTAAACAAGGGTAAATCGTGAAACTTATTTACGAGAGGCCCAGAATGAGGAGGAAAGCGAAAGCGAGGCTGGGGAATTTTAATTGCCGGGCATATTTCCACCAATTACCCCGCCGAGCAGCGGCAGCAGGGAAAATTATGAAATACAGGGCCGACCTCGTTGCCTGCCTCGCGAAGTGTGAAGTTTCCAAAGCCGCGGGACGGGGCACACAACTGCATCTGGCAGATAAGAATCTGTGCAAGAGTGACGTGCTTGGGGAAAGAGATCTTTCTTTGCCGCTGCCTCTGATAAAGTCGGGAAAATGGGAAATTTTCTGTCTAGATTTTTACGACCTCGCCGAGGCGTCGCGGCGGTGTTGGTGCTGCCGCTTGTATCTATAAGATACAGCAGGTTATTTTGATTAGCCCAAGATGTTGACAGTTTGACTCTTTGTTAATTTGTGTTTAATTAATGATTCGAGGGGACCGCCACCGCTTTTTGGGCTGACAAAAATGGGTTAAACGCGTCGGGAATGCGAGCAATGCGGAGAACAAACATCGGATGTTTGTGGAGAATTATTTCATAGAAAATCTCCCATGAAAATCTTTTACCAAATTCTTTTGCTAATTGACAGAAAAAACTTGTTTTTGCCGAGTTAATTGGTTTGTCTGCCACTGAATATTTATTTATGCAATTGTGTCTTGGCTTAATCCTGTTTATTTACATAACTGCCGTCGGCTTATCTGTGTCACTTTTCAGAGAGCATCAAGTGCAGCCGCAAATCGAACTTCGCCGAGGTTTGTTTTTATTTTCCGCACAACTTTCCACCGTTCTCCCAGCCTTTCACAAATCTACGAGTGTCCGGAACCGACCAAACACCTTTTCCGTGCACAACTCACCTAGGTCTGTAGTTAAATTCGATTTTTGGGCTGATTGTAATCCGCAGTGGGTCGAGAAGGGCGCGCGATTGAAAACACTTTCTGTAACTTGTTCACTGGATCTTGTACTTTGTATCTTGTATCTTGTATCTTGTGCTAAGGCCACTTTCCGCGCGGCTGTTCCGGCAGCCCTTTACGCGGCACACTTCACCACACACTTTGCCCCGCTTTGCTGGCGCCCAATTGTGAGGCACAACTGCCGCATCCTGGCCACCGTTAGATCCTTGCTTCGGTTCCGCACTTGATCTTCTGAGATCCGATTTCGATTTCGATTCCGATTCTGATTCCGATACCGACTTCCGATGGCAATGTCTTGGGAGCTGGTTACTGAGAGCTGAAAGATTCGCGTTGTTGTTGCCACGAGCGCCGGGATGAGACTGAACTCGGGGTTGCGACTGAACGACTGAACGACTGAGCGACTGGATTGCTGCTTCTTGTAACGCGCCGAACGAAGGCTGACGAACGATTGAATCGGCCGACTGCTGCAATGGGCACCGGAGCCGCCACCGC
>JAEIIM010045778.1:0-11439 GCA_018874515.1 Drosophila greeni | reverse complement strand
CTTTGGCTGCGTTACGGAGCCAACTGCCCCTCGGAATCCAGATTTATAAGCTTGGCCGAACGCAAGCATATTGAGCTCGCCCTGGAGAAGAACCAGACCAATCAAGGGAAGACCCCGCCAGTACCTTGGCTTGAAATTCTCACCTCTCGTCCCTTCATCGTGTTGGCTTTGGTCAAAATGAGCCAGGCCTGCAGCTTCTACACTCTGATGCAACAAATACCACGCTATATCCACGGCATCTTTCGGTACAGCATTGCAGTAAATGCTTTGCTTTCCGCCCTGCCCTTCGTGATCATGCTGATGTCCTCCTACAGCTTTATTTTCCTGGCCGAATACTTGACACGACGCAAGGACATATCATTAGCCATGCTGCGGAAAACTATAAATTCATTTGCCACCTGGACTCCAGCTGTGGCCCTAGTGATCCTTTCCTATGTGGGCGAACGGAATGTGGTGGGCAGCCTGTGTTGCATGGTGGCAGCGACGGCTGCGATCTCTGGCCAGGCCATTGGTAGTTCCCTAAACCATGTGGACCTGGCGCCGAACTTCGCAGGACTTCTCTTTGGGATTAGTAACACCCTGATGTCGGCGGCTGGGGTGATATCACCCATAGTAATCGGAGTGGCGGTCACCAATGAGGTGGGATAATCTGATGTTCGGGTGTAAGGAATTAATGAATATTATTTAAATTTTAATAATTTCAGTCGGATCGCACGCAATGGCGCTCGGTCTTCCTGGGCATCTCTGTGATCCTCTTCTTTGGCAACTTGATGTACGTAATCTTCGGTAAAATGACTGTCCAGCCTTGGAATGAATCCCGAACCAAGTCAACAACAACCGAAGAAGCTCCCAAGGCAGCTGAAAGCCCTGTAAAGGCGACCGAAGAACCTGCGGTCTATGTAGAAAGGTTTTCCTATTTTTAATTGTATATATTTAATAACGTATTCAGTGCTTATGTTGTTGTATAATGACAGATTAAAATCACATTGGTATATACTATGTCACGTGTCCCCCGACGTGTGGAATTCGCTGCGACCAAAGTTCGTGTCGCGCAGATAGTGAACTGGCGAATCATTGATCAGGGACATCACAATGGGCTTGAGCCCCAAAATGGAAGCCAGCTTATACTTGAGGGTCACCGATTTGATCAGTTCCACCAGCTGGGCCAGTGACTCCTCCTGTTTGGCATTTGTGGCATTACTCTGAGCGTGCAGCAGATAACTGATAAAGGCGTGGCAATATTAGCTCTAGAGGTGAGTGTATAGTAATGTACACTTACCCCTTGACTGCCTGTTCGATCACATCGTCATTGATGCGCTGGTGGCATAGGTACTCCTGCAGATAGGTGCCTACTTGAAGGAGAACAAACTGAGATAAAAGGGCCTCGCTCCAGTTGACATCATAGTTATAGGCACGACTCAGGATCAGCGTTTGTGGGACACTGAAAGATAAAGTATATTAGGTATACATTTACAGCTTTATTTTATTGTAGAGACCACTCACCTGAGATGTGTGTTTACGAGCTCTCGAAACTGTTCCCTCGTTCGCACCCCAATCACGCTGACACACAACAGATTGGCATTATTGTTATGCCGCTTTTCCAAGGCCCTGTTGCAAAGATCCAGCTGCATGGCCATCAACTCCGCCCGGGACACACTCTGCTGAGCCAGGAGGAGCTTGTTGTCCAGCAAGTAGTTCTCCGTCGCATGGGTGTAGTTCTCCAAAGCCTGCTGCAAGAGTGTCTGCACCTGCGCTGAGCATCTCAACTTGTTGGACTGTTCGGCCATGCTCTGTATTTTGCTAACAATATCCTGGGCTTCCTCGGTCCACATCTCCGCCAGTTCCTTGTACATTAGAAAGTGCAGGGCCGCCAGGCGCAGTAGTTCCTTTCCGTTCTGCGGTTGGTATTCCTTTATGTAGCTAAGGATGGCCTGCCGCAGTCCGCTCTTTTGGTCCTCATCGAACTGGCCGAGCAGCGACTCAAACTGCTCGTTATCAATCAGCGCATCAAAGCAGTAGAACATCTCTCGGTAGCGTGCTATCCCGATCAGCATCCGGACAATCAGCGACCAGGATTTTGCCTTGGCCAGTTGCCCATTCAGGGCTTTGGCCTTCTGAAGCACGCTTACGATTCCCTCCATAGAGCACTCGTGGACAAAGCACAGGTGAGCCTTTATCAACAGCTCCACGTAGATTTGATTTTGCTTTTTGTGGGACAAAACTTGGGGTATGCCGGACATGGTTCCCGTTGGCGGCGGAGTCGGCAGTCCATACTGTGTAATGATACCCGACAGACGCTCAAAGGCTTCCGTCTCCTCAAACATCTGACCATTCTGGTAGCGACGATAGGCCTTCAAGGCATCACAGTACTCCAGCAGGCAATTACCCAAGATTGTAGTATTGGGAGCAAGTTCAAGGAAAAGGTGGAAGTCCCGATCGATGCTGTGACCCCATAGGTCGGAGTTCCTCAAGGCATTCCTCGGCTGGTCTTTGGTATTGAAGATATAGAAGCGCGGACGGACGATGCAAGTGGTCAGCTCCAGGGCCAAACTCTCGGCAATCTCCTTTGGCGTCATTCTTGTGGATATTTGTATATCACTGACCACCAGCAGACGTTGCAGGCAATCTTCTCCAGCGGCGCTCTTTAGCAAAACACCGGCATCTTTGGTTCGTAGCACATCCAAATACTCCTTGTCCAGATACATAGCCGCCCTGTAGGCCAGCACAATGCGTCTGCCCAGCTCCACGCCATATTTTAATTTCGAACCGATGCCCAGCAAGGTATCCAGCGTCTGTTGCTTCTCCTTGGAGGGGATTTCCTCAAACTCCAACGCCACACTGTCTGAGCAGGTGTCGGAGAGATCGCTGCCCCAGCGCGTCATCACATTCTGGTTGAGTGTGATTCGATTGAACTTGGGAAACGCACTCTTTTCGATCTCGCCGAGCAGCTGGCGCTCTTTGCTGGACAGATTGCTGATGCTAGTCATTCCTTCGGCCAAGGCCATGGCGAACACAATAAATCGTAGGTCATTCGGCCGGAACTCAAAGAGCTCCTGAAGACGCAGGGCCTCGACAATATCGCCCTTGTCAAGAAGCGTGTTTAACAGGGTGTCCAACCGGGTTTCCATGTCCGAAGTTAACGGAGTTTTACCGGATATGCTGAGGTCATCGATTCCAGCCAATTCCTTGAGTTCAGAGAAGGATTTGTAGAGGACACAGCGCTCCTGCAGCATGATTTGTTCATAGTATTCCGAATGGTAAATGGTTAACTGGGCGAGCTGTTCCTCCGGCAGCTGCAGATAACACAAGACCATATCGTACTCAATCTGATCTCGGTCAAAGGATTCGTTGGGAAACAAATGATGCTGCTTTATCACGCCAAGCGCGCTCTGGAGTAGCTCGTAACGCCGGAGGCCCACTTGCCCGGCGGAGGACGCTGCCTGCAGCAGAAAGTTTACCAGAATGGCCGGCGGCAAAGCATGTTGCTGAATCTCCCTTTCATATTCCTGATGGGGTCGCAGTACGCCTCCTTCCAGCTCGGCCAGCCATTTGCCATAGACTATATCGCTCAGCGGCAACTGCAGCACGGTGGCCAGCTGAAGAGCTTCCTCGTAGGCTCGAGCTTCGGTAAGAGCGTCCACCAGTCGCCTGTACTCTGAGCTGTCCCTCTTCACCAGCTGCTCCAGATCGATGTCCAGTTCTCTCAACCAGGTGGCTGCCACACCAAAGACTTTGTGCAGCAGACAGAAATCCAGCAAGTCGCATATGTCTCCAACATCTGAGCGACAGATGCAGTCAAGGAATCGCTGCTGCTGCAGGATGCAGTCAAAGTTGGACTGCAGTTGGATGATCAGCAGACCTATGGAGCGTTGCATCACTTGTTTGCGCGGCAGAGAGCCGCACAGGGGCAGAGTCACTGCATCCTGGCTCCAGCTGCAGAAGAACTGACGCAGCTCCACTATGGTGGAGTCGCTAAAGTCCTCCTGCTGGGCAGTCAGCTGAAGAAAGCGGCACAGATGTGTAAATTTGCAATCCTAAAAATAAAAGGATTTCAATTTAAAGTCTAAAATCTTAATTACTGCACTTACCGGCTGAAAGATTTCCAGGCTATGCAACAGGGCATTCACCTGACCCCCAGCTACAGCTCCACGGATGACAGACCACACCCACTCCAGTCGATTCTCTTCTCCTGCCTTGGTCACGGTGGCCTCCTTTAACAGGTGATTCCACTGATTGCTGGCCACCGCCAGCCAAACGAGCCAGCACCAATCGCGGTTCTGTTCGCTCAGTGTGGCTGCCAGCACGGCCAAGACAGGCAGCTCCTGGCTGATGCAGTGTCTCAAGAGATTGATGCTACTGCAATGCGGAGGAGTACTGCCAAGCATCATGTCCAAGAACTGGGCTGTGGTGGCAATGGCCTCATCCGGCAGATTGTTAGTGCTGCACAGGATAATGGCAAACAGGTCTTGACGAGCGGTATGCGTGAGCAAGGTGCACAGCGATTGATCCGTATTCCTCTGAAGCTGCTGGATGCTAGTGTCTTGATTGGAACTGTGCGAGGAGTTGGTCATCGTTTCTTGCGAGGAGTTTGTCTGGGTCTCTCCACTCCGACGCGGCGGTCTCTGGAAGTTCCTCTTGTGCTGGCGATCTCCGATGGATTCATAGCTCAACGCACGCAGGAGGTGGACACCTAGGGGAGATGACTTGAAGTGTGGCAGAAGCTTTTTAAGCTCACTCAGGGGAAGATCAAAGTACTGGAACAGCAGCAACAGGTGCCACCAATCGTTCTTGGAGGCATAATATTCGAGTAAAGCCACTGGCAGTCTTCCTGGCGTATCCCGCACAGCCAGACGCATCAGAGCCTGGTAAAGTTCCAGGGGAAACTCTTTGGGATTCGCCTCCAGCCGTTGCACCAGATCGCGATCCCATTCAGCCAGCAAATCCGAGTAATTTCCTCCGCCCTTTCGCTTTGGCATCTTCCTTTGCAGAAGCAGGAAACTTCGCAGGGGTTGCGTATCAAATCCTAGCATTTCACAGCAGGCCACGCAATGGGTAACCAGCTCCTCGTCGCCAGCGTATTGGAGCGCCATCTGGGTGACCGTTTCGCAGGCATGGAAGAGCTGCGTCTTTGTAATCTGTCCATAAAGCTGCAGTTGCTCTGTGATTAGGTAGTAAACCGCATAGGCACTCCTTTGTTGCTTTAGGTAGTGAGTGTAATTGAGTTGAGATTTCCGCGCATACCGTTGGCACAGGCGAGGATTCGAGAAGCTGACAAGCTCACCGTGCCCAGCGGCCCCTAGGAGTGTCAAATTGATGTGCTTGAACTTCAGGAAGAGATCGTGAGCCGTTGGCAGGCCGGAACTGCTGCTTGTGGGTCCGTGATCGAAGCGAGATGTCAGCGATTTGAGATACGGCACTCGTCCCAAGCTGGTTGAGGTAAGGAATCCCTCCAGGGAACGCACACTCGGTTCCTGGCCCAGAAAGTCGTAGAAGGTGAGCAGGGGGTGTCCCTGAAAGGAGTCTGCTGAATCGTGGGTTTTCTCCAAGTATGTCTGAACACTTTTCGAGATCTATAAGCAAAAATACAACCTCAATGAAATATTCTGTAATAGTTTAAGGGTAATTATTTATCTTACCAATTCAAAGCCCTCGTTTTCAGTCAAAGAATTCGTTTTAAGGTCCACGATTAGGTTGAGCAACGCCTCTTGGTGCGTCTCACTGCCCGCCAGCTGTTCCAACGAAGCAACGGGCACACAGTCCATGAGAAGCAGCGAGTGGAGGCCACGATCCAAGAGATATTTAGCCAGGGGTTGACGGCTTAAGAGATCCGCATGTTTTCCCAGGCATTGCATGGTGCAAAGGCGTCGCAGCTGGGTGGGAATATCGTTGGACTCGTCCCTAAAGAAGTAACCAGCACGAGCAAAAAAGTTGCGAAGCACTTCGCTGGGCTGCTGCAGCTGCTCCAAGGCATATTCGTACATAGTGTCATCGATTTTCCAGGCGGCAAATCCTTGCTCCAAGGGCGAGAGCGCTTCCTGGGCATCCACAGCTGCCTCTTGGCATTGACACCATCGCTGCAACTTTTCTGGCTGGTTGCTATCCACCAGATGCTGCCAGACCATTTCCATCGAAAGAGATCCCAGCAGAGATTCATTGCCATTGGCAAAGTATAGCTCCACAAGCAGCAGTTGTAGTGCCTCCTCCGGCAGGGTCATCAAAGCTTCTATGTTAACGCGAGGCAGTTGCGCCCTGTGCTTGGCTAACAAAGAGTCGCACTTCCTCAGTTGCTGTACCAGCGACCAGTGATAAGCCAGGACGGGCTCCTCCTGCTCGTACATCAGTGGCTCCCGGTTGCGTAAGTGATCCAGGACGAATTCACTCAGATCCTCGTCCTGGCACTCGCAGGCGAACTGAAAGAAGAAGCACTTGACGTCCCGGTCCACATTACGGATGACGTCCTCCGCCTTGCACACCAATCGCTCCGAAAGCAGGCGCTGCACATAAGCCTGGACCACATCATAGAAGATGTGACAGTACTCCGACGTAGGAATTTTTCGCTTTTTCGCCCAGAACTCCATACAAAGGGCGATGTGCTCGCCCTTGGTGGCCACCTCCTTGATGATGGCCACCTCGCTGATTCCCGACCAGCTCTTGAAGATCTTGTCGCGGGCCTGGGCCTGCGCCTGGGCGGAATGCATCGCGATGGGTGGAGTTTTTCTATGGAATGTTCTGCGGGTCTTTTCACATCTCTTTGTTTGAATCAACAGTTGATAATAGGAAAACAGCTGTTATTCGCGGAACCTTTGCACTGATTCAAAGGATGGATCTAGTTCCAAGAGCAGAGTACAGTGAGTACAATAAAAATTGAACTCTTTAAGAAATACATCTTGTAAATATAAATATTGTTTTAAGTTTTGTCGAAAAAAACTAGAACGAAGAGTGCGAAAGGTAGCGGATCATTTATAATCAGGTCAGCGGGCAAGCAGTTACCACGAGGCAACTATAATATCGAGAACAGGAAAGTAGTCTTTTTAATGCATTTATTTTGTTATTATTTGTTGACTACGGAAAACTTTTTGCGTGCTTTAAGTGTTGCCTGTTAAGTTTAATTCAAGCAAACAAACAAACAATAACGCCGCCCAAGTAATAATTTTAGTATATTTTCTTAAATGGTATTAGGATGGGGTCGTTCTTTTTTAGGGTGACCGTTGGCTTCATTGCAGAGCCGGTGGTTCCGATGAATCGATATCTTCGTTTTAAAATATGTACCAAAATGTTTTCCTTTTTCATAAGACAGACTTAAGTTTTATCCGGTAACTTTTTTATATTTTTTTCTGAGTAAAAGACATACTACGCCTAGCCCAGAAAGCACACGCAAATGGAAAATAGTGACTATCTATCGATAGAACCAAGTAGTTCGCGAGCCA
Source organism: Drosophila greeni (assembly GCA_018874515.1). Lineage (NCBI taxonomy): Eukaryota > Metazoa > Arthropoda > Insecta > Diptera > Drosophilidae > Drosophila > Drosophila greeni. Next base: position 4,012 of record JAEIIM010045778.1, on the reverse strand, counting down.
GTTCATACGTTCATTTAGTTCACTATCGGAACGCCCACAGCCCCGGCTGGTTCCAAGCGAAGTTGGCTGTGGTTCGTTGAACGAACCAGCTCTTTCTTTTTACTTCCTTTCGGTTCCGAACAAGCAGCAAAATGTCGAAGAGAGGTAAAAATGCAAAAAAATAATCCAATTAAATCGGCAAATATACGGGCAATTTGTGATAAATAAACATGCAACGCCGTCGAGAGTGAAACAATGTAGTGACCTAACTAATTATCTGTGTTTTTCGCCATCTAGGACGTGGAGGTACCGCGGGAGGAAAATTCCGCATCTCTCTGGGTTTGCCCGTGGGCGCTGTGATGAACTGCGCTGACAATACTGGTAAGTGACGGTTGCTGGCTAGGATTGGGATGTGGATTTAATCATGTTCCCCGTGTTTCTAGGTGCCAAGAACCTGTATGTTATTGCCGTGCACGGAATTCGCGGTCGTCTGAACCGTCTGCCAGCCGCTGGCGTCGGTGACATGTTCGTGGCCACCGTCAAGAAGGGCAAGCCTGAGCTGAGGAAGAAGGTGAGTGCGGCTCCAAGTGCGGAAAAGTGTGTGAAAAGAGCAGAAATGTGCAAACATCCAAGTTATTTTAGGTGTTTGATAGAACCGGCTTAGTGAATGTATCACGTTTTTATACACTTTGTTTTTGTACTGATTCTTATAGAAAGAAGCAGAATGCGAACTTTGTCGCTGAGGGAAATTTGAACATTTTGGAATGAAACTAGCTGTGCATTTTTGGCCTTTCTGCAATTTAATAACAAATTGATGTACAAAATTAACTAATGAACATAAAGCAAGTTGTTACACTTTAATTTATGCAAAATGCTTCTATAAGTTGTATATGTTGCTTATACAAGATTACCGGCCAGATAACTTATCTTGGCGAAGCACGTTTTCTGTGATTTGTTTTTGTAAACTAAAGTAAGTTTTAAAAAACTTGAAGAATTTGTATAAATACTAATTAATTGTACCTTGCTCTCAGATTTTGCGCCCTTAAGCAGATTAATCAAATTAATTTAAGTTAAAAAAAGGCTCAGCCATTGCTGAATATATTTTGCCTTGGCTTAATCAAACTTCTCAGCCTTCCCTCCACTTACCTAACTTTACTAATCTATCCACTAACTCTCATTTCAGGTCATGCCTGCCGTGGTGATTCGGCAGCGTAAACCGTTCAGGAGGAGGGACGGGGTGTTTATATACTTCGAGGACAATGCCGGGGTAATAGTAAACAACAAGGGCGAAATGAAGGGCTCGGCTATCACCGGACCCGTGGCCAAGGAATGCGCTGATCTGTGGCCCCGTATCGCATCCAATGCAAGCTCTATAGCCTAAGGAGCTCCCATTTTCAAATAAAACCCTTAACGGAAAACAGATTGTTTTGAATAAGAAGTGTCTCGGATCTTTTATTGAATGCTGCAAGAGTGATTCGCTTTCGGAGGATCGTCGTCTCTACTTGGGTGCCTCGGTGCGCAGAGTGGGCTTGGGTCGAGTCACCTCCATCGAGATCTTGCCGTTGGCACCCTTGAATAAAGCGTAGCAGACCTGGAACGTGAGGCCCTCCAACGAGTCGCCATTGAACTTGGTGATGATGTCGCCGCGCTGCAGTTTGTTGTCGATCTCCGGGTACTGGCCTTGTATCTACGAAATGGAATGTATCTCAAAGAAGTACTTTCTCTGTTAACTGCTCCGAACACTTACTACATCCGCTATGGTGCAGCCACGTTCGTTGGGCGACAGGGAGAGACCCAGTTCCTTGCCTGCCTTCTTCATAAAGTCTACATTGAACTTTTCCAGCTCTGGCGGATCGGCTCGATAGACGGTAAGAGTGATGGCCTTCTCGTACGTAGTGTGGAACAGCTGATGAACCTTCAACGTGGTCATGGCACCCACGTGGGTCGGCACTCCGTTCACATCGCAAATATGGTCGAAAATCTTGAGGCGATTATCGGCGGCCACGGCTCCCTCCGGATAGACGTGTGTGATCACACAACCAGTCTAAAAGAAAGCTTTAAATGTAATTTTTTCAACAAAGGAGCCTAACTGAGACCCACCTTGACATGGTTGTTCTTGCCGCCGCAGACTATAACGCCCAGCGGCTTCTTCTCCACCTTCAACTCAATGAGAATCTTCTTGTTGGGCTTGATCTCGGCTGTGGCGGGTTCCTGTGGCTTCTCCTCCTCCTTCTTTGCCTCTGTGTGTGTAGGATATTATAGGAGCTTAGGAAAGTGGTTAATTAAAGCAATACTCACCCTCCTTCTTCTTCTCCTCCGCCTCCTTGTCGGCCTTAATGGCCTCCTCGCTCTTGAGGGTTAATAGAATCATGGTCACATTGCCCTCGGCACGTTTCAGCAGTCCAGTTGCCTGAGGTCAGGGTGGAATAAATGACAATTTGAACTGCTTCGTATGCAACACGACTTACATCATCGTAGTTGGACTCTACTGTCACGTCTTGGTTGACGGCCAACAACATATCGCCCACTTTCACGCCCGCCAGCTCGGCATTGGAGCCCTCTCTCAGATCGGAGATAAAGATGCCATTACCCACTTCAGCATGCTTGCCATAGATGACCATGATGCCCAGAAAGCCATCCTTGCGCACTTGCACCGTGCGCGCCTTGGGGAACTGGTCGAACAGGAACTTGGTCTATCGAGAAGGAAAAATTGAAATAATGTAGGCCGACGGCACTAAATCTGAAAATGTTCCACTTACCTCATCCGACGAGGTGGGGAACTTCTTGATTGGCTTCACGCACATGCCCTCATCGTTAGGCTTGCGCCGCGAGGTGATCAAGACCAGCTTGTCCCCGTCCACGTTCTTGAACACGGCGGAGGCGTTCAAGTGGCAGCGATTCTTCAGCACATTGCCGTTCACCTCGACAATTTCGTCGCCGGGCTTAAAGTCTGCGCTGGCGAACACTCCGTTGGGATCCACGCCAGCCACAAAGCAGGCCATCTTCTGGCGGTCCTTGTGCCCGGCAAGAGCGATGCCTAGCGGCTTGCTGGGATCTCTCTGGACCTCGACGCGCCGCAGATCCTTCATCATGTTGTACCGCTTGTTGATCTTAGCTGGTTGGAAGAGAGTTTACTAAGCTAGTTAGATTCGTGTTATAGAGGGGATTTACCCATTGTGTAGCCAAACTCATCTTCCTGCTCTTTGTCGCGATCCTTTTCCATCTTGTTCAGCTTGCAGTTGCCTGCGGAGGCGCGATCGATCTAAGGGAATAGGGCGATTAGGGTTTCACAATGAAACCTAACTAAGAAGATTATTAATTAATAACCCACCTCGTATCCCGCTTCCGTGCGAATGCGTCCGGTCATATCCCTGGTATCCTCGTCATCCTCATCCGCATGGCTGCTGTATTTCTGTCGCATCGATGCCGTAAATGTGGTATTCCGCTTTTGCATCGTCTGTTGCCGGTTCATGCCCCCCATTCCCTGTCCCTGATTCATCCCCTGACCCATTCCCATGCCCTGGCCTCCGCCCGCATTGTTGTTGGGCGTCTGGTCCTGGTTGAACTTGTTCTTGGCCTGCATGTAGCCATTGCTGCGCTGATCTCCCTTCGCCTGCTGCTGCTGGTCGTCGCTCTTGTCGTAGGTCTGGATCTCCAGGTCGATCTTGAAGTCCGCCTCCTTGATGAGATCGATGACCGCCTGCTCGGTGGAATGGCGCACATCCTTGCCGTTTAGCGAGAGGATTCGATCGCCAACCTTTAAGCGCCCGCACAGGTGGGCAGGACTATCGGGCACAATGCCCTTGATGAAAATGCCGGTGGTCTTGGTGTTGGGCGAGTCCTTTACTTCGCCGCGTACTATGCAGATGCCGAAGGACTTCTTGCCCGTCTTGTCCAGGGTCACCATGTGAATTAGTTCTATATTTGGGGTATGATATACGAGAAGATCATAGGGTATTTATTGTAAATGGAGTAAAAGGTTAAAAGCCTAAAAGTTCTCACTTCAGATATATCAAAAAAGGAGCTAACTTCG
>JAEIIM010043813.1:0-13021 GCA_018874515.1 Drosophila greeni | reverse complement strand
TACAACGCTCTAGCACAAAACGTATATGTTTTTGTTTCTTTCTTTCTTTTTCATTTTACGTAATTTTTAAACATTAAAGCCAATAAGAAAATGCGTTGAACGGCTAAGCTTGCCATATTCATATTCGTATTCATGTCTGCCGTTTTATAGTTTTTATAAATATATAAAATATATATATTTCCCTTTAAAAACTCGTGTATGTTTATGCACTTCAGTATCGTTAAAAATGTGTTGATGAAAAATGTCAAATTTGCTAATTAATTAATCCCTTTCGCTGTTCGATTTGAAATCGGTGATGTTCAGAGCCGGTGAAGTTGCGTTTCCCGTCCAGAGATTCCGTCATAAAGGCCAGTGGTGCTGCGTCTAGAAGAGCGCCTTGTCTGAAAGAACAAAAGAGTGGGAAAAATAACATTTAGATGGCTAATTGGGTCGAGGTGGGGCGGCGGGTATTACTTTTCTCTGTCAAAGTTGAGCTCTGCTTCTAGTCGAAGGCCAAGTAAGGACACAAAACAAAAGTAAAACGAAAAGCCGCGCAGCCTTGCCGTGGGATGCTTACCTAGCCGAATTTTTCTATGCCACCGTTCAAGCCCCATTTCTATATAGGATTTCGCGGGACTCTCCCATTTCTTCTCCCTCATTCGCATCCGGCGTCTAATGGCCCTGCGGCGGCTTCTTGGCAGCGGCAGCGGCGGCGGCGGGGTCGTGGCCCTCATCCTCGACCACCGTGGACTCATCGTGCGACCAGAAACTGGCCGACATTTGCGACGACGACATGCCACCCACACCAGGGAACGAATCCTCCATGAGCGTGCTCGAGGCACAGCTGGTCACGCTTCCCGACATCTGCGAGTTGCCGGCACTGGTCTGGTACGTGGCCGTGGTTCCAGCCGAGCTGGTTGTCTGCTCTACGCACAGGTTGAGCGAGTCCACTGATACATCCTTTGACATTCCGCTCTCGTCCATTGGCAACTCCTGAATTCCACCGCCCACTGACGTTGTGGTGGTTATCACCCGCGTTACTGTGTGCTCATGTCCATCGGCATCCGTGCTGGTGGTCGTTGTTGTCGTGGTGGTGGTCAGACCATCGCCCAAGGTAACTCCTCCTCCGCCGCTGACGAACTTGGTCATGAGGTCCAATTGCTCGTCCCCGAAGGACTCAATGCTTTCCTGCCGCGAGTGTCGCTTGTCGATCTCCAGAGAGTCGATATCAGATCGCGTGGTGGCGTCCTTGGAGATGTCGAAACTCTCTATGCTGCTGGTCATCATATCGTGGCTCTTACTGATCTCCATGCTGTCTATGCTATCCTTCTCGGAGTCCTGGCTGTCGATCTTGGACTTGGGCTCCAGGTCGGTGCTGCTTATATCTGTGAATTTCACCGAAGCGGATCCCAGCTTCGATTCGCCGGACTCCCGTTCCAACTTCTGCTTCAGAAGGGCTTCAATGTTTTCGGCCTGACTGGAGGGTACCACCTCGGTACGGGTTACTGTGCGGGTCACCTTGGTTACCACGACATTACCGCCGGCGGCTCCCTTGTCGCTGCCGTTCGATTTGTTCGATTCATCGGAGCGCGACAGCAGAGCCGCTTCCTCCCTGGCCTTGGTCTCGATCAGGTGGGCTTCGATGCATGCGTTCTCAAGACCCTCGAAGTCCTTTAGACTGGAGACGGACACATCGTCTCCCGGGGCAGTTCCACTTCCACTGTGACGGACCACGTAGCGGCGGGTGAAACTGCCGTTGCTGGAGTCCGTGGAGCCCTGGTGGGTCCGGTTGCGGTTCTCCAGGGAAATGGCCTGCTCTAGCGACTCGAACTCCTGCAGACTACTCATCGACACGTCGTCGTGTTCTCCGCGGGAGTGGTAGCGACGCGCTGCCATGTCGTACTCGGGTGTGCTCGAGAAGGAGTCCTTGAAGCTGCTGATGCGACTGCTGCCCACCTCGAACTCGCCGTCTTCCTCCTTGATGTCCTCCAGCACGGCGCCGGCCAGGTCATATGGGTAACGCAGCTGGTTGTCCGTCAGCTGCATCTCCACCCAGCGCTTGTTGGCTGCTGCAGTGTCGCTGGAATCACTCTCTTCCTGCTGTTCGCTGCTGCTGCTGGCCGCCGTCGGCGGGCTCTCTTCGAACTCGAAATTCAGGTCGTCCTTGTAGAGCTGGGAGCCGAGCTTGGGATCCGCGGGGGCCGACTTGATGATGATCTTTTCAACGTCCTCGTCGTGCTTCTGCTCATACTTTATCGGCTTTATCTTTATGCTCTTGCCGCCGAGATCCACTTCATTGGCCTCCTTGGCCACCTCTTCGATGATCACAAACTCGTCCGAAATGTCGGGCTGTTCGACCATTTCAAAGGAGTCCGGCGAGTCGGGAGCCCTGCGGTCATCGTACTCTGCCCCGACCTCGGCACGCTTCAGCTCCTCGAGTTTCTGCCGGTATTGTTCCTGCACTCGTCGCTGGAAGTCCTGCTCCTTCTCTTCGGCCTTCTCCTTCTGATAGACTGAGGCATCGCTGGCCTTGTGCAGCTCCTCCTCGGTGCGCACCTTGTACAGGGGGGTCTTTTCGGGAAACTCATCGGACTCCTCCTCAAGAATCGGTGACTTGATGTCCTCCGTGACCATTATGTCGGGAATGTTTGAGTAGTCCTGCATGTTCTGCGAGGGTCGGCGCTCCTCAATCATGGCAGCCTCGGCCTCCTGCTCCTCTGTGTCATCCTCAACGATTACCTCAGCCACCAGCTGGGAGGGAGTGAATGGACGCTTCTCCAGCTCGGCGCTGTGATCCATCTCGGCTGCCGCCTGTTTTTTCTTCTTATTTTTGCGTTCCTTGGGAGAGCGGAACTGCCGGGCATATTCCGACTCGTAGGGATCCGTATCAGACTCGCTCTCCGATTCCTTTCCCTCGCCCAGCAGGGCGACCTCTTTGTCCAGGTTCTTCAAGGCGTCCCCGGAAATACTCTCGTTGCGCTTATGGCCACGCCGCTTTGATTCTCCACCCGGCGGGGTACTGGCATTAGAGTCCTGCGGCGAGTGCTCCTTGCTTTCCATCTCCAGCATGAATGTGGCATCCTCTGGCACAGAGGCAGATGGCATTGGTTCATCATGTCCGTACTGGAAGCCTTCGATGCCGGTCAGCGAGGAGGATCCCGCCGATCCAATTATATCATCAAAGTTTTCCACAACGGTGTCAATGTTGGATGTACTGGACATGCTTACGGAAAGGATGCTGCCTTCGTCTAGGCTTGAGGCTAACTTGGACTCGTCAATAGAGCGTCGCGGGTCGCCGTGGTACAATAGAATGTCCTCGCCCCTTTCGCTGTCTTTCGGGCTGTCGGCCTTATTGTCCTCCAAGGGATATGCCAGGCCCCAGGTACGTTCCGCCTCCTTGGGCTTGGGATATTCCTCTATTTTAACTGCCTCCAAAGGTTCCTGCTGTTCCTCCACCTCTGTCTTTGGCTTGAAAATCATCTCCTGGGAGCGCTTCATGAGGCTTTGCTGCTCGGGGGTTGGATAAGCGGCCCCCGGCAAGTCCACACTCTCATCACTGTCCTCGTCATCGGCACGGAGATCGCGCAGACGTGACATCTCTTCGGCCTCAAACACATCGACATCCGCGGAAGAGGCCACCAGAGTTTCCGATAGCTCGGAGACATCAATGCTGGCCAAGTTGGCCGATGTCTCGGACTGGGAATCCAGACTACTGCTGCCCAGGGTGCTGACTGCACTCACGTACTCGGTGCCATCGGTGCGGTAGGTCGAGGTGAATTCCCGAGCGGTCTGGTAATCACTTGAAGTGCCTGTTCCGGTTCCAGTGGCAGTTAAAAGGTTGTCCATGTCAGAGGAAAGCGGTCGGCTCTGTGTCTTGTCGAAGCTCTTGTGAAAGCTCTCGCTGGAGCTGGAGTTGTCCACATCGGGAATTGACCAGCGATTGATCGAATCCGGCGATGACTCGTTCTTCAAACGGTGAACCACCACGTCGACTGGCTTAATGGACTGATCCGAGGTGAGCTCCTCAAAGGTGCTGGTGGTAATCGATTTGTCCGCAGCCATTTCCTCTGCAACCACGCTGGCCGAGGCCAATTTCTCCGTATAGTAATCTTCCATTGAGCTAAAGTCCTCAGCCGTCTCTGTCGAGATAAAGCCTAACGAGGCCTGTTCCTCCTTGGCCATGTGCTCTTCCATGGAGCTCAACTCTTCGGCCGTTCCCGTTGAGACAAAGCCGAGAGAACCGTGATCGTCCCGTCTCTCCGCTCTGCCAAACACATCCTGAGCATAGTGAGCCATCGCCGCTTGCTTGTTCAGAGTCTCCTTGATTGTGGTGTCGAACAGGCCTTCCGGGGGCAGTGTGCTATCCAAGGTGGAAGTGTGCATGCTAGCATCGGGAATGCCTATGAAAGATGAAATATCGTCGGTCTCCGCTATGGGCTCACTGAGCCCGGAGGGCATTGCATGGAATTCCAACTCCGATGGTAGTTCCTCTCGCCTTTCAACCATACTCTGGAGTTCCGCCTGGGCCCCTTCCTGAGACTCCTGCACTTCGGCAAGAGTTTCCCCTACTAAGGACTCGTTGAGAACGCTCTTTACGCTAGTGGCCAATGGCTGCTGAGGTGAGTGAACCACTTTTGGTTTACCCTCAGTTGGTATTTCTTTCTCCGACGTTTCCCACTCACTTTTTTCGAGGGGCAATTCAAATCGATCAGTGGATGTGACTTTCTCGGAGATGGTATTCACAATCTCTGGGATTTCCTTACTGGACTCATCTGGATCTTCACTGCTTGATGGGGCAACCTCTAGAATGGCTCGGCCACTGGATCCGGTGGATGTGGTCAAACTCTCCTCGGTGGTTACCTTGGAAAGCTTAGGTTCGCCAGCCTTGTCTTTGTCGGCATTCTCAAACTCGAGCAGATCATTCCTAGTTTCCGAGCCCTGCCTCTCGATCTTGCTGTTCGCTGCTGCAGCATCGTCGGGCTTCATTGTTACATACTCCTTGAAAACGTCATTGGTCTCGTCCGAGTCCACGGATACTTCCTTCATTAATGAAATGTCCTTGGCATCGATGCCTATATCCGTTGCGGCCTCTTCTTCCTGGGGCGTTACACTCGCCGACCTTGTCGACGTCTTGATGATAACATTTCGGCTGGACTCCCCAATGTAGAAGCTAGTGGTCTTCTCTGCGCCCTCCGATTTTTCGGTATCAGCATCATCCACTGAAATCTCACTTGTCGGCTCGAAGCTTTCAGTGTGATCCTCGGAGGCAGTGGTCGTCGCGGTGGTTGTGACTATGTCGCGCAGCTGAGAGCGGATGGAAAGCTCTGTGGACGGCTCATCCGTCTTGGACAGCTCCTCGGTGAAGTCAAAACTCCGCAGACTAATACTGTCGGACTGCTCAGCAAGAGCGGCCAGATTCTCGAACGGCTCCGTGTGCTTGATAGGAGCACGTGGCTTTGGAACCGGTGCGGCGTCAAAACTAATATCGATCGGTATTTCGGGTCTGGACACTGGGCCAGGGATGGTAGTGCTATCGGTGCCTTCGGAGAGTGGGGAGCTTGCTTTGAGTACTCGTGGTTTTGGTGTGGGTGTGTCGAGGCTGGTGGTAGTGAATGTATTGGTTTCTACCGCCGGCTCAGTTTCGGTTTTGCTTTCTGTTTCTGTCTTTTTCGCTGTGGAGCTGGCCACAGCAGCCGACGGTGGTACGGGAGTGGTTTCGGTTTCACTTGAGATCGGTAAATCGCCGCCTGTTTCTACAAAACAATAGGTGTGAAAACGAAAGCAATTTTAAAAGTGTTGTGAAAGTCGAGAACAGAAGATGAGGAAGAGTAAACACAATAATACGGTTATAGGATAGAGACAGGAAACGGAAACGGAAACAGAAATAGAAACAGAAACGGTATAGGTAACAGTATAGGTGACGACAGATGCATTCGAGTACATGGTTAGCATTGGAGAGATACGTTAATAGAGATATAGTAGGTAGGTAGACAGAGGATGGCATGCATATTTTATATGAGTTAATATGAATACAAACGGAATTAATAAGTTTAAATGCAATTAGAGCTCAACTTGAACGAAAAGTCTTTATTGGCCGCCATCTGGAGACTATGTAAGCCAAACTGAACACTGCACATAGGTCTAGAGTGAGTCTTATAATGCTCTATCGACGGCATCGTAATGGGCAAAGGAATATGAAATCATAGCTTAAGTTTAGGAGCTTCGGTTTGCTTATCAGGTACCTGCGGTGAGATCTTGAATATCGTTATCGGGCGTTATCTGGTTCTGGGCCATATCGGCCATTGTGTTGGTCGTGGGCGAGACGCTGTCGTCCCAGCTGAGCTTGGAGAAGTCACCCTGCAGGGCACTGATCTCGTCCTCGGGCACCGCTGCCTCAAACGCCTCGTCGAATTTGGCGCTCACGTCGTCCATGTCCGTTGACAGCTTCTCGATCTTGCGATCGATGCGCCTCGCCCGTGTCTCGCTCATGTCTTCGGCCTGATCTCGACTAGACACTACTGGTACGGAAGAGGCTACGGCTACGGATTCGGGTACAGGAACGGGTTCTGAATGGAGCATGACACGGGAATGGGAGCAAACAAGCAAACGATACAGGAGAGATACAGATTATAGCCAACGGACAACGCACTATGGAATACTATTCGCCGGGTACGATCCTAACTGCTAAGCTATCGTAGGACTACCTCGAAGCTTGACTCAATGTTATGGTGGTTGTGTTACCTTTTGCCGCCGATGAGCTTGTGGCAGCAGTCTGGGGAGTCGCCTGGGAAATGGCCGGGGACTGCTGCTGTTGGAACTGAGTGGTTACTGTCGCTGTCGTGGTGGTGGTCGTGTTCTGGGCATGCAAGGGTAAATGTATGTGCTCGTCGGTGAAGCTCATATTGTCGTCGAACGACTTGCCCGACATGGACTCAATGGTGGGCGATTTGATGACATCGACGCCGCCAATGTCATCGCATGTGATGGCATAATTCTCACTTTCTGAGTTATAGTCCAGCTTAACGATCTCGTGGCCATTGGCATGGTGGCCGTGGCTCTCGATGATCTCGACACTCTCTTCGAGCACGCGATCCACCAGGATATTTGCTTCCTCGCGAATGCGCGCCACAAGATCTTCGCCATCGCCATCATCATCATCACCACCACCAACTTTAACATCACCTGGAAGACAATTGCACAGTTCAATGGTAGATAGAAATTGGACAGATAGAAACAGAGGGTGAGGAGCATTTCAAGCTGGGAAATCATGAAGAGAGAAGCGATGAGAGCGAGAGGCGAGAAGAATGTGCAAATAATGTGTGATGGCTGGATGGTGGTGAGATTGGTTGGTGATGTGAGCGAGTTCTCTGTGGCACTGCGCTGAGTTTACTTAAAAATTAAAGCCGCTAAAATTATTTTCTCGATGAGCTTTAATTGCATTTCGAAACTAATACGACATACATATAAAATTTGGCACACTAATATGAAGCATTATGAGTTACGAGCACTATGAAAAGCTGACTTATATAAGCTGTGAATTTCGTCAGGGACTTACCAATTTCTTGTGAGATCTTTACGGTATCCAGAGTGGATAGGTCAACTTTTTTTTCCTGAAGGTTTTCTGCAATAGACAAGCCAATGATTAGAGACATTCTATGGAGTTAAGAAAGGAACACAAAAGTGACCTAGGGCTACGTTAGAATACTCTACAAACGAAATGAAAATGAATGATTTACAGACAATCGAACACAAAGGACAAACAAAATGAGACTTCCAAATAACATATTTTGTTAGGATCAACAATAGAGTGTGAATGTTAGTAGAACGACGCCTAGGTGACGGTTAGAAATCTGTTAGTATGGCACTGGCACGGGGGTTAGAGTTATGGGCTCGATGCGAGTAGATTTAAGGCTTTTTGCTGCTTTTGATTGTGGCAAGAACTTGAACGAAAATGCTTGGTAATTGTTGGCTTTACTTACAAAATGCTTTAGTGTGTGTGTTGGGATTTTCGTATCTATGAACACTTATGAACTATTGTTGAGATTTCTTTTGGCAACAGCTTGCGACCGAGTCGAATCGGATCGGATGAGGACTCGGGCAGGCTAGTTGCCTCCCCTGGCGGCTGACTCGTCGGACTCAACATACTCAACGTCGGTATGGGCATCGCGGATCATGCCTTTTATATGCAGCTTCTCGGCCTCGCTGTTGAAGCTGCGACCAGTCCTCTCGTGCACCACCGTGTAGCTCTCGTTCAACATATCGTTGAGCTCCTTACTGTTGCTATTGGCCACTGGAATGGCCGGTGGTTCCAGTGCGTCCTCCGCCTCCGACGGCAGCTGAACGTCCTCCACATCGGTGAGCTGCTGATTGACGATATCGTCCTTAAGCAGACGCAACTGGAGCGGCTGTAGCTTTGTTTTGTTTCCCAACTTGTCCCCCTTCGATGGCGGTGGAACATCAGAGGCGTCAGAGATGTCGGACACATCGTCGGTGGACACGTCCTCGGCGTCAGTTAACTTGTCTGCATTCGATCCCTTGGCCTGTAGTTTAAGCTGCTCCACCCGTTTCACTCCTGGAGGTAGACCGCATTCACTCAGATCCATGTCCTCAACATCGGTCACTCCGTCCTCTTTTCCTTTGACGACATCCAGCAGCTTGTTCTTGCCTTTGCTCAAGGTGCGGGTCTTCAACTTTTTACGCCTATTGGTACCGGCCACAAAGATCTCTTCCACATCTGTGACAGACTCCGCGTTGCTCTGCACCTCCAGGCGCTTGTTCTGCTGCTGTTTCAAGAGTTCGTTGGATACGATTACCTCGTTTTCGATTAAATGGGGTCCTCCTGCCGCGGAATATTCGGCTACTGAGTGCTGAAGGCTCCAGTCGTCGGCACACGAATAGTCCTCTGAATCGGTGTGAATGGTGTCCTTTAAATGGTTGTAAATGCCAAACTCATAGTTGCAGTCCATGGGCATCACATTGGTTATGGTGTCACCGTTCTTATCCTCCTTCAGTTCCACCACCTCGCGGTGTGGCAGCGGCAACACTTCGTGGCATACTGAACGGGCTTCAGGAGCTGTGCTCTCCAGCGATGTGTCCTCACAAAACATGTCCTCCACATCGGTCAAACAGGTGCCGTCATCGCCAGAGGCCAATATGATGGCACGAGGAATGGGCTGCTCGTCATCGTCCTCGTTGTCAAAGCTATCTTCTGCTGCGGAGTCATCGATGCCTTCGATATCAGTTAGGACCTCCTCGTGTCTTGGTGCAGCCTGTAAAAAATGCTTCTGTCCTGGCATGGGCATACTGGACTTTGAATTCCGCCGAGGTTGTCCGCTGGCACTCACAAAGGCCACATCAATGGGTGGAAAACTAGTCTCACTTGCACTACGACTCCAGGCTGCTGCGCCTTCCGACTCTGACTCACTCCCCGAGCAGGCAATCTGGCAGACTTCTTCGCGACCACTATCGGATACCTCAAGGACCTCGTCTTCGGAGGCACCGCGCACTCCGATGCCAGTGCAATCGGACATGGCCGAGGCCAGGTCGCTGATGTCACTAATCACGGACACATCCTCGTACTGGTCGGAGTCGTCTTGGTTCTTCTCGCCATCAGCAATGGCGACTCGTCCCTGATCGCCCATCGCCTGGTCCAGATCCACGCACACGGATTTCTCGCAGCCGAAACCCACTTCGGAGTCGGTGTCATAGTCCTCGCAATCGGTTAGATAGTCGGCCATGCCATTCAGGTTTTGTGCTTGCACGAAGTCACCGGCTTTTATCTCGCAGCTCTCTTTCGCATCATTATCAACGGCTTCCTGGTTCTGGAGACCCTGCTGGAGGAACTCGCGCAGCGACATTTTTAATTCTGGATATGCTGTGCTCTTCTCATCCTCATCCGACTCTGTGTCGTAATCCTCCACATCGGTGACGTCGGGTTCGCCGGGGTTAGCTTTCGGTTGGAATTTGGGCTTCAGGGACGACTTGGATGCAGAGCCTCGCCGTGAGCTAGGCTTCAGAGCCTCCGCCTGGCTGTCGAAATCTTCTACGTCGGTCACGCCCCCGGCGCCATCGCGCCCGTAGTCCATGTCATTGCTATCGGTGTCGTGGGATGAGGATGATGAAGAAGATAAATCGGAATGCGAAGAACGCTTGTCGGCAGTTACGGATATAGTTGGTAGTTTCTTTGACATTTTTGGTTGCTTAGCTTGGTGGGTTTGTAGTAGTAGTGTAGTTATATTAAGGCTTGGGTTTGACGGCTTTAGTTTTTTGTGTTTGCTATTTGTGGAGAATAAGTTAAAAACGGGTTAAGTAAAAGCAGTTCATACATATAAGCATATCAATTAGAAAAGTTGCGATCGGTAACTGTGCCCTAATTATGATGGGTATCGTAGCTAAGCTAGTCTTAATTTACAATGTGCTGTATACCTAACATATATATCTTCACTATGGCTACCATATTTACCTTTTAGAGTGGTGCTCTTCTCCACCTCCACCTCCGCAGTCGCCACAGTCACCGCCGCCTCCCGTTGACTCTCTGCTAAAGCCCCTTGTATTGGTAGGGTTGGGTCAAGGGCAGCGGCACCGGCCACGATAATACTACTGTGGTGGTGGTGTTGTTGATGATGATGGTGGTGCTGTTGCTGGCGCCGCAGGGTCTCCTCGATGAGGGCCAGGGGACTGCGGGTCGGCTTCGGTGATCCGGGACTGGCGGCCAGCAGGCGCTCCGGATCACTGGGGCCAAACATGGGCAGGGCAACCGAGTCCGAGAGACTGGAGTCTGTGGTGTCGATGAAGCTGACATCGAACTCGTTAATGCACCGCTGCTGCTCGCCGCTGTTGTTGGAAGGCGGACGGACTGACATGATGGTGTGGTGTTCTACATCGAACTCGGGCTGGCGGTAGACCACCTCGAGCGGCCTGTCGGGGCCGAAGGTCTTAGTGAATACCTCGCTGGTTAGCACCTTGCGACTGTTGCTGCCGCTACCGGAGGATGATGAGGTAGAACTTTTTGTACTATCGCTTGATTTAATGGAACGTATGGTTATCACCTCACAGTCGTCATCAACGAGCACGGTGCTAACAGCGCCGGTGGTGGCCGTCGGTTCCCGATGCGCCCGCACTGTCGATGTCGACACGACGACAGCTCCCGCTGCCCTCCGGATGTTGGTCAGGTCCTTGTCCGTCTTGCGGCTGACGGTGCTAACGGATCGCACGCTGCGCCGCGTGCTGTTCGAGGAGCCGCTGGCACTGGTGCTTCCACTGCCCGAGTTTGAATTGGACTCGTTCATTGTGTCCTTCATCTTCTTCTGCATCTTAGGCTCTATGGAGCTCGCCACGGATTTGGTGGCGGAGGTGCCGGTTATTTCGCTTGCCTTGGTTGCCACTCGCCTAACTGTCTTCTTATTGTCTATCTGAGGTCTCTTTTCGGCGTCATCACTCTTGGCTAGCTTAGCTGCAGTCCTTGCACTGGAAGACACGCTAATCGGAACTTTGGTGCGCTGTATAGTGGCTGTGGTCTTCTTCTGAAGCTTGTTGTCGGTTTCTATGGAAGTTCTGTATGCAAGTGTCTTTGCTGCAGTAGCTGATTGTGTCTTCATGCTTTTGGTTGCTTGGCTCTTGGAGCCTATCACGTTTGCTAGTTTATTCTCTTTAGATGTCTGTCGTTTGTATAGGCGGTCTGTGCTCTTCAGGGACTCCTTGCTATCACTCTGCGAACCTCTCTTGATCAGGGCACGGGGTTGTGTAGGGGTCTTCTCGGGGACCGACTTCTTTTGCTTCGTTTCCAGGGTTGTGGACTTTGTCAAGGCACTTGTTTTTAAATGTGTTCGTTGAGTACTTCTAGTAAGGGCCGGGGCAGGCGATTTTGGTGGTGCGGGTGACTTAAGGGGTGCTGGTGCCGGAGAGACACTTCGACCAGTCTCCCCGTCGCCACTCAATCCGAATCGCATGTTGTGGGCCAGGGTGGGCTGCATGTATCTGTGGGCAGCAATCGGTGTCGGGGTCTTAGTTCGCTTGGTCTCCACGTGTTCTTGGATACCGTATCGTTCAGTCTTCTTTGAACTCTTCACTGTAAGCTCTTTGGTAGACCGCGTGGCAGTTGTCCTTGTTTGTTTCACGGTTGTTTTCTCTGACTTGTTGGTCTTGGGCTGGGGACTAAATGAGCGAACTGAAGCATTGTAGGGTATTCGCGTGACGTCAGTCTTAACCCTAGGTCGGGGTGTTGTAGAGCGACTATCGGCTTGCGGATGACTTTCGTAGAAAATGGAACTCGACGCTGGACTAGCAGACCTTTCAAAATGCAGTTCGCTTATCACACGGCTCGTTGCGGACGCCGAACTGGTGGTGGTTGAAGTTGAACTAGTAACGGAGCGTCTTGACTCGGATTTGGTTGAAATTGTTGCTTTGTCTTTTGCTGATGACTTTTTAGTTATGGTTTCTTTGCTAACTGGAGCCTTGGCCTTTGTTTGCGAAACAAGAGGGGCTTTTGAATCGGCTTTAGACTTTACCCTAACTCCAACTGATCTTTTACTAACGGTTCTCGAAGCCGTCACTTTTGAACTTACTTCCTTAACTGTTTTTCCTGTGTCTGTCTTAGCCACTGTCTTCTCCTTTTTAACCACTTGTTTTACAGTTGGCGACTTCTGTTCATTGTCCAAATTTACAAAATACGCAATGGGACGAACTTCTTTAGCTTCTGCATCGCCTACTTTTGGAACTTTTTCCTCTTCCCCAGAAATATCAGCCTTTAACTTTGCACTCTGCAGTGTTTCTTCGACTATTTGTTCAACGGAACGCTCATCTTCATCCAAAACCTGATCTTTGATACTGTCAATGTTTCTATAATGCTGGGCATTTTTTAGAGTTTCGTCCACAATTTTTTGAACCTCAGCATCTCCAGCTCTTATAGTATCCTCTACAATCTGTTGAACAGACCTATTTTCTTCAAAACTAGACAGCAAACTTATTTTGGAACTCGTACTCAAATCTTTATCTGAACCAGTTTCAAGAATTTTAAATTGGTTTGAAATTAAATGGGGTAAGG
>JAEIIM010039917.1:0-12023 GCA_018874515.1 Drosophila greeni | reverse complement strand
TTTGGTGGGTTTGCAGCCCTGCGCGCCTTCCTGCGCACACCCTTCCAGCCGTTCCAGTCGCTTCCAGCGAGCCTATGAGTATGCAGTGAAAATGACAGCAGTGGCAGAGGAGCCATCAACATCACCGTTAGAAAGGCAAAACCGTTGACGCCAGCGCCAGACAAGAGAGCCAAGGTTCCTGCCCCCAGCTAACCCGTTCGATTGGATAATCCCTGCAGATCTGAGAAGGCGAAAAACGAGAAACGGCTACAAATAGCTCCAATTTCCAACCAGACGACGACAGCATGTCCTAGTGAAGTCCTAGCAGAGGAGAGGAGAGGCAGGCAGCGAGGCAGAGGGAGGGAGTTAGCGAGGGACCCTTGGAGGAGCACGATGGCCTCCGGCGATGGCGACACCATCAACACCATCGACATGGACAGCTCCTCCACGTCGCAGGCCAAGCAGGTGGATCCCAGTAATGGTAACTATCAACCGTCCACCGTCACCTCATTTTCCCCGTCGCGTCGAAAGCAAAAAAAAATCAATGACAGGCGAATGGAAGTGCGCCCCTGGCGCATGTGTCTCGCGTGGTATGTAAGGGAGGCGAGGCAGGGGCAAGCAGAAGAAGCAGCACGACAGCGCACCCCCGCATGCCACCTACGCCGCAGCTCTCGCACGTTTCCAACCCCGCATCAACCACCACCTGATAGACGACGGACTTCCATCGGTTCATATTTATATTCCTGAATTGATAACAAAAGAAAGTTTGAAGGTTGCTGAGCAGGAGGCGTAGTAGGAGCTAGCGTAGGAACAGGTGGTGGAGGCGAGGGCCCGGTCAGCCAAGTTCAAGTCGCGGTGATTGACCAGGCGACTGCGTCATGGCCTGAATTAAACATGATGCCTAATAATAAGCTCTCTGTTCGTTCTTCTTTTAGCCTCCAACGACCATGTGGGCAACAACTCATCGCCTGAGGTAAGTACATCTGGGCGGAGGGCACTGGAGGCCAATTAACTCGAGTCTAATCCCGGTTCACTTACTCTTCCTCCAGCTGGGCAGTCGGCCGTTGCGTGCGGGCAACAACAAGTCGGACAAGGAGCGGAAGATTGGCCACAGACGAGTCGGCGAGGGCGGCGAGATTACGTACAAGAAGATACAGACGTCGCAGATCATGGGATCGATTCAGTTGGGCATCCAACACACTGTAAGGGTTAAATACTTAAAGTATAAAAACCACAAAAATTTTAAAGATTTAAAAACATTTTCTTTATATATGTTACATATCATACTTTCTGGCACCTTTTAAATTGCTTTACTTAAAGGTTTTCCCAGTAAATATATCAAATAATCCCTTCACTATCCTATTCACAGGTCGGCAGTCTTGCCTCAAAGCCCAAGCGGGATCTACTTATGATGGACTTCTGGGAGATCGAGAGCATCACCTTTCCGCCAGAGGGATCTAGCCTTACACCTGCCCACCACTACAGCGAGTTCAGATATAAGATCTACGCGCCCATCGCTTTCCGCTACTTTCGGGATCTGTTTGGCATCCAACCAGATGATTTTATGGTAAGACTGATTATTCAGTTTTTAAATCAGATGCTTTAACTATCCCCTTACAGATGTCCATGTGCACGTCCCCGCTGCGGGAACTGTCCAATCCTGGTGCTTCCGGTTCAATATTCTACCTGACGGACGACGACGAGTTCATCATCAAGACGGTTCAACACAAGGAGGGTGAATTCTTACAGAAACTACTGCCTGGGTGGGTTTCCTTCTTCAATCTAAACAACATATACCGCTAAAAAAAACCTATATTGCAGTTACTACATGAATCTAAATCAAAATCCGCGCACGCTATTGCCAAAGTTCTTCGGATTGTACTGCCTGCAGACGAGCAACGCCAAAAACATTCGCCTGGTGGTCATGAACAATCTGCTGCCCTCGTCGGTTAAGATGCACCTGAAGTATGATCTCAAGGGGTCGACCTTCAAGCGCAAGGCCAACAAAGCGGAGAGAGCCAAAAAGTCGCCCACGTACAAGGATCTCGACTTTATGGAACAGCATCCCAATGGCATATTCCTGGAGGCCGAGACGTACTCCGCGCTGATTAAGACCATCCAGCGCGACTGCACGGTACTGGAGTCCTTCAAGATCATGGACTACTCGCTGCTGCTGGGCGTTCACAACCTGGACATTGCGCTAAAGGAGAAGCAGAGCGAGCACAGGAAGCCGGTGAGGGCGCCTCTGGCCGAGGACTCCGACGTGGATGTGGACGAGCCGCTGGACGGATTAGAGGGCGATGGCAAGGATCGTGACGCTGCCACGGGCATCAGCCGAAATAAGTGGGTATCTTTTGTAAAGGTAGAAATGGAGCCGATCTGTAAAGCTAATCCAGTATGGCTTACAGGTCCGTCAATCGTCAGCGACTTGTGGCCCATTCCACGGCCATGGAGAGCATTCAGGCTGAGAGCGAGCCCATCGATGACGAGGAGGATGTGCCGTGAGTCTTTTGGTCCCATATATCCTTGACCTCTGTTTGAACGATTTCCATAACTTCCAGACCTGGCGGCATTCCAGCTAGGAGTGAGAAGGGCGAACGCCTGCTGCTCTACATCGGCATCATCGACATTCTGCAATCCTACAGGCTGAAAAAGAAACTGGAGCACACATTCAAAAGCATCATACACGATGGGGTGAGCTAACGAAGGCTGCACAGGATATACAAATCACTTAACAATACTTAAAAGAACCAGTTTTCTATGTTTATAATGAAAATTCCCTCTTTTTTCTATCCTTTTAGGAAACCGTTTCGGTGTGTCGTCCCTCGTTCTATGCTCAAAGATTCCAAAACTTTATGGCCAAGACCGTGTTCCGCAAGATACCCTCCCGTAAGTGGGCCGTGGGCGTGGAAGTCGGGCTAAGTACTCGTACTGTAAGGCATTTTTGTGTGCAGTTGGCCGAGTTATGCAAGCACTCCAGTTTCAGTTTCAGTTCGAGTTCCAGTTGCAGACTATTTTTGAGTAGAAAAACCACACTCGTACACCCCCAATTACCGATTACATCCACACAGACACACCGAACACCATTAGACACTCACTTGTAGCTTGCTAATTTTGGTTGATCGATTGATCGGTGGCAGCAAAAATGCAATATGGTACACTTGGCCTGAGTAGACGCCGTTGTGGAGCATCTGAACCAACATCGAATCAAATCAATATCCAACAACCGCTCTGTTCTCTGCTTTCTTTTTGACCATGTCTCGAATGCATTCACTCTCACTCTTACGCATATAGTGGATCTCCCCGAGATCAAGGGGAATCACAGAAAATTTCGTACCTTGGTAACCAGCTATATAGGTAAAGAAACTAATGATCGATGTCTCTTTCTCTCTCTCTATCTCTCTGTTTTTGATTATATCTCACTTGAGTTTCACCTAACACCTTTTTAAAGCGGTTTTAATAACTAATTTATTTTTATACTGTCCACCTCTTGGTTTTCATATGATTTCGAAACGGACGCCCAAGCATGCCTCTCTATATCACGTTAGTTAAGTCCACAAACCCTGGCATCCTTGGCTTCCCGGCAGCCGTATTGCTCTAAGGCTTTGCGTAGTTGCTTAGGAACTGCTAAGCTTTTTGAACCGAAACTCCTTTACAAGGTTTTTTTGACTAATCCTCGATTAAAACTACGTTTTGCAGCGCTTAAGCATTCGCCCTCGAAGAGAAAAAGCCTGTCAAAGGCCATACAGCGCTCCATTGACAGCGACAGCGAGGCGGTCACGAGGCGTAAGTGGAAGCTATATCCTTTAAGGACCAAATAGATTTCAGTTCTACGATTCCTGTGGGTCCTTTTACCCTCTATATAAATAATATAATCCTCGCCCCCTATTTCTCCTCAGCGGTTCACACCTCGCACTCGCACAGCAGTGGCAAGATCCATCAGCCAGCCAAGCCGCCCACCACGGAGCCCACGCCAGCGGGCGCGGTAGGAGGAGCAGGTGCATCTGCTGCAGGTTCAGCTAGCGGCAGTGCCGCCAATGAGCGGGCTCCACCACCTGTCAAGCAACGGACTCCGGCGGCCAGCAACCTGAAGGCAAGGGTGCCACCGCCAGTGCCGCCGCGTGGCTCACCGCGACGCAAGGATGCCCAGGATCGCTCGACGCCAGGTACACAACAACCGCACACTACTAATCCTACCCCGGCACCAGCACACTTCCATACCCTCCAGGTGCCCAAGCACGAGGGCATGCCGCGTTTCGGGGATCGTCGCTCTCCTAGCAACGTCCAGGATTGGCTGGAGCTGCACGACCTGTTCGATGCTCCCGCTAGCATTGAGCCCAGTGCTCCACCTGCCCCCTTGCCGGATCCAACGGTGGCTCTGCTCCGAAGTTCCTCCTTTCGGCGCCGGGAATCTCTGAACTCCGCTTATTCCACTGCTCGTTCGGAGAGCAGCTATCGGCGTCAGCAGCCGCGTTTGCTCAACCACGTGGATATATTCCACCGGCAGAACAGCTTCGTGGCGCGCAGCGAGCGATCCTCCGTGGGCTCCATAGTCCGGAGTTTTCCACCCATCCGAGCGGAGAGTTATCGTACTGGACGTTCCCGGTCCTCGGGTAGCATTCCCAGCCAGCGTTCGCCCAGACGTGGAGTTCAGGAGAAGCTGAAACGGCAGCAGAAGAGGAACCGCTACCTGCACTACGCGGATCTGGCGCTGGGCGGCGATGACTGTCAGAATCAGCAGGAGGAGGACAACCTACTGCAGTCGGTTAGTGCGTTCCTAGAGGTCAAGCGGGAGCTGGAGGCGACACATCGCCCAAGAAGACCGCTGCCCAAGCTAATAGATCCTCCGACGGTCGTAACGTTGCCAAGGAGTCCTCCACCACTGCAGGCCAGAAGGGGCAAGAGAAGGGCACCGAAGGCAGCGCCATCCACAATACCAGAGAGCGAGGGATCGACGGGACAGGGACAGGGACTGAGACGGGAGTAGCTTCCGCTTGCACCCAGCTTACCCCAAACTCTGCACATACACACATCCTAATCCCCGATTCTACTACCAGGTTCTTCTGTCACTCATTCCGCTGTATGTTCTGCTCTGCTCATTGTATCGCTAGGCACAACGCCATCATGCAGCTCGACTCCTCCCCCCGCCTTTGACGACATCTCCGAGGACAGCTCGAATAAGAACAGCACCAGCACCTCGTCGATGGGTCGCCGGTCCCACCATCATCACCACCACCACCACCAGCAGTCACAGTCGCAGTCCCAGACGCAGCAGCAGTCGTATTACATGGACCGCAAGATGAACATTGGACCGGCCTACCGAGGCTCCTACAAAGAGGATATTGTCAGGTGAGTCCTTTTTTAATAAAATTAAAATTAAAATTAATACCTTTATTCGGTAGCGTCTCGGAAGTTCATCTGGACACACTGCTGGCAGTGGACACGTCATCGAGCAGCCAGTACGGATCCCGCGGGGGATTGGCCTGGACACCGCCCGCTTCAGGTGAGGGCTCCACTCCCACATGGACAGAGGGCACACCCAGTTTTACGGACTCCAGTTCGAGTGGTGATCTCGGTAATTGGCACTTGAGATTTGCTTTGAAATCGCTTTTTGTGTTTCTATATCTATCTGTATATGTGTATTCGTTCACGCTTGCAATCGTAGACAACTTCTCGCCCATAAACTCATCTAAAATCGATCGACACAAGCCGACGGTGGAAGATGCCATCAACTCTCTGTCCGCGGGAATGGTAAATATCGGAGGTGGTCAGCTCTAGAAACGATCCACACAGCACACACAGAAACCCCCTGCCCCGATCCGCAAAGACACCTACATACATCACAGATCCGTAGTGGCACACGCTCATCCCAAACATGCGTACATAATTACCTTATCTAGACTTTTTCCAAATTGCATAACATCTTCCGTTACGGGTGTTCTTTACTCCCACATTGCCGCATCCCAGCATCTCACTGATCCATTGTTGCCTCTTCTATTGCATTCTTATAGATCAACTAACATAGCATGTGATGTGATGGCAGGACACAAGACACACCAATCCAGATTCATCGCGACGTGAACAGAGTCTCGAACTCGTACATACCGACAATGCTTGCGTGTTCAGGCGCACTTGTATAGCTAGGATATAATCAAAAAGGCGCCCCACGTAGAACAGAGAACCCGTTTCCCCATGCCACGTCCACGTCCACGACCACACCCACACCTGCCCAACCCTTCCAGCGGACACCGGGTGAAAACAGTCCAACCAAGTCAGAGCTCGCGATATTATACACAAGCATATACTCCCCCATATACAGAGAACTCAAAAAGCATTAACAATACAATAAATGGCAAATCAAATACGAGTAAAGTGCGCAGGATGGCATCCAGTTGGAGATCCGAAATCCGCAATCCGTTATCCGTAATCCCGTTCCCTACTATATACGTTCAGTGTACACGGTGTAAAGAGTTCGTTATGCGTTGAGATCAGATTATATATATACGAAAATATACATTACACTGAAATTAATAAACGTTTTTGCGATACTTTCGATCTCCGATATATCCACATAAGTACGTATTATGTATACCTATGTATAATCAGCAATCGCGATAATTACAATATTGTTGTAAAATATTTCAATTTACAAGGAGCCAGCCGACGAAAAACCAAACAAACCAAGAGCAAAATTATATACATATTATATATTCATCTGTATTTATTAACGATAAATGTAACGCGCTTAGGTTAATTCCACACAAAAAACAGAACCGAACACAGAACCGAACGTACATGAAATATTACTTAAACCAACGGACCGACACGGACACGGACACTCGACCACTTTCGACGCATACAAGAGAAAGAATTGATTATTTATTAATTAGTTGAATGTTATTTAACTTATATGCATTATTCTAAAGATTACTGAAAATTCAATTGTAATTACAATAAATTAAATTGCAAGGTTGAAATTTCGGCGATTTTGCTAGACTAAAACAAAAGTACGTTAAAAACAGGCGACTAGTACAACTTTTGCAGGTCGATCAAAGACTTGTTCAGAAAGTCATTGGTCCAATCATTCTCCGGATTATCCAGATGGTTATCGAAATCCACCACATCGCGCATGGCACCGCGCTTCAGCAGTAGCGATACGCCCTCCAGTGTCTGGGATGATTGCGACAGTGTGAACTTGGCCTTCGTCCAACGGGTGGCCGATTCTCCAGCGCAGCTATACACCTGAATGGCGGCGCGGTCGTGCTGGAGGGTCATCAGCTTGTTGTCAACCACCACGAAGCAGGCGTTTTTGAAGTTCTCCTGAATTTTGTCAGCTATCTTGGCCGCCGGTGTCTTGTCAACCTGATTATCGTAGAAGTTCTCCGGCGCAGCATAGTAGCCAGCAATCACCAGACCTTCGCGATCGGCGTATGCATCGATCTGAAAGGGAAAATTTAGGTAATTTCCTTTTATTAAATAAGTAATTTTGTTAACATTGTTGTTCAGAATATTGTGTTTTTTTTACACCAAATGAAGTCAAGAATCTATTTTAATTATTCGCCTACGTGGGGTACAAAGTACTTCCATTATGTGGGTCAATTAAAGAACTTTATATATCTTATATTAAAGGATATGTAATGCAAGGATATTGAAAGACACTTATTGATAGACCATAGTTAAGTTGCCTTTAAGTATTTTTTTACATTTTTTTTAAATATTACTTTAAAAATATTACGTTGAATTATAAAATGACCTAATTGGAAATATATAGTGGTAAAATTCATAAAAGGGAAAATGTTCTACAATACAAAACCATAATATTTTATGAAAATCTTGAGTTTTAAAGTGTTTTATGAATTTACTAATATATGTTTAAAGACTTAACAATTTTTTAAAAGCACCATCTTTTACTTTCATTTTAAGGAAATTTAATGAAATGCCCAATTGTTGCTAATATTTGGAAGTCGTACCCACACGAAGTTGGTGGCGGCCAGGCAGGCCGTAGTGGAGCCTACAAACCAGCTGCACATAAAACTGGGCAACGTCCATATTAAAGTTCACGCATGTTCCAGAGACCGGCAATTGATAATTACCTGCATTAGGGCCACCTCGGCCATGGGGGTGACATGCAAACACTGATGGAACAGGGGAATCGCGTCCACGATTTCCACGACGGATTCCTTTTTGGACTTCTCCGACAGCAGCACCCCGTTGACCGCCAGGTGCGGATACTTGGCTGCGTGGAATATCAGCTTGGTGTAGGCCCGATCCGAGATTTTGTAGTCGCACATTTTCTCTTATTATTTGTTCAATTTACTCGTAGAAAAAAACATGAATTGGAAATTAGTGCTGGCTCTGTCGATCCACAATGCAATCGATACATCGATGATTAATTTGTCGATGTTTTGTTTTCGATAGCGATAGTGGCAAGATGTGTAAATTTCTTATTGGTAAATTTTAAATCCAATTTGACTATTATATTACATTTTTGTTTAAGGAAACTAGCGATTTAAAAATAGTATATTATTTCAAATATGTATTTATTTAGTTCAAAATATATGTATGTATTTATTTATATTTTTCCAAGCAAATTCAAATTTATTTGAAATTGTTTTTAAAATCTGCAAAGAACTCCATCGCGCACTGGTCACACTGACACAACAAATAGCGCAAAATTCAAATATATATGACTTCAATTTTATTTATTACTATTATTTAATACTACGTGGGTGATGGAAAACATAACTAAATATGTGTAACATTTTATTTCTTAACTTTCCGTCTGCGTCCCGCTCTTGCTTGGCTTTTCATTCTCGATTTGTTTATATTGTAACTAAATAATATTTAGCATTCAGCTGAATGTCCAATGGATGGTCCTGGTCTCCCTCTGTATCCCTTGACCCTGAAATCCACACCGATGAGGAAACTACGTCTGGTTGTCATTCAGTATTGCCTTGACGTCTTCGGCATCCAGAGTCTCGTACTTAAGCAACGCCTCCGCCAGCGCCTTGTGGCCCTTAGTGTGTTTCCGCAGGATGGCCTTCGCCCGCTCGTAGCTGTCACTGAGGATGCGCTTGATCTCTGCGTCCACGGCCTCAATGGTATTGGGTCCGAGAGTGTCGCCGGTTCCCAGCCCCTTTGACGCCTCAATGGTGCGAAGACCCACCTTATCCGACATGCCCCAGTCTCTAACCATGTGCGTGGCGATTGAGGTGGCCTGCTTGAGATCGCTGCTGGCTCCCGACGTGATTTTGTCCGCCCCAAAGATGAGCTCCTCGGCGGCACGGCCGCCCATCATTGTGTCCATCATTGCCAGCAGCTGCTGCTTTGTGACATGGTAACGCTCCTTCTCCGGTATGTAGGCGGTGTGGCCCAGAGACGGTCCTCGCGGCATAATAGTCACCTTATGCAGCGGATGCGACTCCTTAGTGTAAAAGGCCACGATGGCATGTCCGCCCTCATGGTAAGCGGTAATCGTGTTGGCCTCCTCGTCCGGCAGGCGGGCCTTGCGCTCGGGCCCCATAAGTACCTTGTCACGTGCAGTCTCTAAGTGCTTCATGTTTACCGTCTCGGCTCCGTCGATGGCAGCTCTGCAAGAAAATAAAAAGTTAAAACAAATTTTTCATTAACTTGACGCTCCTAACCGTAGCGCCGCCTGGTTAATCATATTCTCCAGGTCCGCTCCAGTGAATCCGGATGTGCCGCGTGCCAGCATGTCCAGATCGATTTCGTCATGGAGAATCTTAGTGAGGTAGAGACCCAGGATTTCCTTGCGTCCGGTAAAATCTGGAGTGGATACCATCACCTCCACATCAAAGCGTCCGGGGCGCAGCAAAGCCTGATCCAAGTCGTCGCGTCGGTTGGTGGCGCCCAGGACAATAACGCCAGCGTTCTGATGGAAGCCGTCCATTTCCGAGAGTAGCTGATTAATGGTCTGGTTGGCATACGGGTGCAGCACGGAATTGGTTCGCTTTGCGCCCACCGAATCGATTTCGTCGATAAAGATCACGCACGGTGCCCGAGCTTTGGCTGCCTCTTTAATATAAGATTTAAATTCAGTAAAGGCTTTTTGAAGATTGGTTTTTACTTACTGAACAAATCCCGCACTCGTCTGGCGCCCTGGCCGACGAGAACTTCGTCGAATTCAGGGCCAGCGGCATGGAAGAAAGGAACTTTGGCTTCACCGGCCACGGCACGGGCTAACAGGGTCTTGCCAGTGCCTGGCGGGCCAACCAAAAGCACGCCCTTTGGAAGCTTGCCACCCAAATTGGAGAACTTATCGGGATTCTTGAGGAACTCAACCACCTCCTTCAGCTCCTGCTTGGCCTCGTCGCAGCCCTTAACATCGTCAAATGTGACGTTGATCTCCTCGGGGTCTACCTCTACCTGATTGCCCAGCTGGATGCTACTGGAAGATAGCAAAATTAGACCGTAGGCAGTAGAGGAGGAGCAATAAGAGGCTCACCGAAATACAGATCCGTTCGAGGTGGTGAAGAAGCTTAGGAATATGCCCAGAAATACGACGATTACGACGAGAGTCTGAAAAATCTTGGTGACAATTACTGGGAATTACCCAAAACTTAGAGGCCTCGAGCTTTTTGAACACGCACATACCTTTATATATTTCATTGTTTTCCCAGATTTTGGAGAATCCTCAGCATTAGCAGCTGCCAGGTATCCCTCGGCAAATGCTATCTTTAGGTTCTCCTAGAAAACAGATGGTTATCACAAGTAACAGAAGGATTGCAGCACCCAGCCTACCGCATTCTGACCACCATGATCGTCAGATTTGGCTAAAAGCCGGCGCAGCTTTTCGGCCTGGAAGTGTGTCTCTCCGTCCATTCGTTGCGGCGCATTGGACAAGGCGCTCTTTAGCCTGGAGGTTATGGTGGGATTGCGCTTTTGTTCCGCCTCAACTGAGCGATCCGTCTTGAAGCCTCGCATTTGTGTTCTAGAATAAGAGAAACAGACTTTAGCGAGGAGAATTCATAGATTCGTTCCGCAGACTCACAGCTGTTGATTGGAAAAGAGCGGACGAAGAAGACTTGGCGTTATAGTTGGAATCACCTTGCTGAAATAAAGAGCACAGATAAGATGGAATCTTGGATGGATATTCGGAATTAGATGCACTTACACGTGGGCCCCCGTGGGTTGGGCACCAGCTGCTCCGGTTAGCGAAACTTCAAACTGATAATTTTGTAGCTGGACACGACCGATTTGTGTGGCCGGCTCCTCCAGCGTGACGCGGACGTCGCGCATGGCGGGCAGTAAGCTGGTCACCTTGGCCAGCGTCTCGTTCACCAGCTCCCGGTCCAGAATGCCGTTCAGCCGTGCAGCCTTCTCCACCATGCCCTTTAAGCTGGCGCCCGACTGGGTGACCAGGTTACGCAGGTCCAGCACGAGGTCATGACTTCGGCCCGTCGTCGTCGATGGTGTGGTGGCACTGGCAGAATTGGAAAGGCGCACCGTACTCGCGTTTCCCTGCAGCTTGGTGCGCTTGACAGTGTAGTAGTGCGGCTTTCTGCTGAAGTTGCCTAGGTACAGGTAGGGCTGTCATTGGAATCCGAAATCCAAACAGGCAGGTGCCGTGAGAAAAACAGAGAGCGGGAGAGATGAGACACGTCAGGCGGTGAGCGGACCGGAGGGCCGGGAGTCGGACTTACCACAGAGTGTGTTGTGGTGGAGAACATTTTCAAAAATACAAAACTCTAAATGAATAAAACAACAGGCGCAGGAACGGGGCCAGCAGACGACACAGCTGTAACTTTACTATACAGCGAAAATGTCATAATCTCGTCGCGTCGTGCGTTTTGCATCCCTGGTGTTGCTGGTGGTGCGTGTCCTCCGCCCGCTGCACGCTCTTCGGTTTCGATTGTCAGCGGTTCTTGGCGGCGGCGCTACGGTTAATTTTGACTGGTTTGTCTGTCTGGAGGGTGTTAGTCGGTGACAGGAAGATGCTAGTGCGCTTCTTCAATTATTAAGATGTTGTTTCATAAATTTTCTGACGGATTCGATTTTAAGTTTTGTTCTAAAGAGAGGCAAAC